>SDVV010000055.1:0-45506 GCA_016164225.1 Gammarus roeselii | reverse complement strand
TGTATGTTTCTGGGTGTTTTGTTGCCTTGAGTCATGGAGTATATTTATGTCGATTACAGTATTTCAGAGGCGTAATGCATTGGTATTTGTAGTGAAAACTTGAAGGACACTGAGTCTGAACTTCGTTGAACATAAATGGATAACTGCCTCCACTATACTGAAAACATGGTTCGATACAAAAGTGTTTATGTTTCACTAATGACCGGCTCATATAGCTAAGACCAAAATCCAAAATTGATTTGTAGAGGGAGTTGAAGGTTAGGGAAAGGCAATGGGATCCGATCTAAATACGCATACATTATAAAATATTCTTCAACAGGATTTAAGATGGAAATGGTAAAAATTAGTTCGACATCTTGGTCAGAATTTAAATTAATAAGTACAGAAAGGTATTGATGCAGATGAATACCATATTGTCTATTAAGAAGACGGGTCAGTAACCTTGACAGTACAAAATAATTGTGTTGGATTATTTTACTTGAATTCGAATAATGTACAAAATTTCTAGTTGCAATGCATTTGGAATTAACTTAGAAAACCGTTTTCCATGAAAAAAAATCCTATAGTCACAGAATCTACGTCATGTTCCATCGCATGAATAAATTGATAGATTTCCATGTATCTCGAGATCGGAAATGCGCTGCAGTTGTGATTGGTCGTATAGGCTTAGGGACAATCCAAAGATGCACCCTATGGTCTCATTATATTAGGCATCATCTCATAGAGTGTAGTTTGTATGTCCATTCCTACTTGCACGACACACAGTAATATTTACCGAACAATCATATACTAGCTCGATGGCCGAGTAGATAGCGCGACGGCCTCTCCTCGCAATTAACTTCCATTTCAAGCTAATGACTGTACGTTCGAGCCTACCTGACCTTCAAGTGAGAAATTCTGGCCGGTCTAGTAAATGGTCAAAGGCCAGCCCGTAAACTCCGTGGGTCAAATCTCAGAAAAGTGCGAATACATCATCGACTAAATCAGTGGAAACCTGTCCTTACGCTCGATTTTTTTTAGCAAAGAAAGCTTTTCCGGTCGAAAAATATGCTAAATAATTAAACATTTCTTTTATTTTTCAGAACGGATTCCAATTACCACCGATAGTTTTTTGCTCAGAGATTCTTTGACCCGAAAACCAGTCGCACCTATTTTTTTAGCGACCAAATGGTTCAGCATTCACACTAATAATATTAGTTTATAGGTGGAAAAATAGGTTCATGCTTGGTCGACATCTCTTAACTCACCACTTTGAAGATTTTTATTCTCACAGTTTAATGAGAAACTTCTCCCATTGAAGGTCATAATCCATCAATAACTCCTTCAAAAATCTTTTCTAAGATAATCATTAGTATCCGTTTAATCGTGCACTTTTTATCTCTAAACTAATTTTGTTAGCAGTAAAACAACTCTTTCTAATGTTACAGATACAAACACTAAGCCGAATCCTACCCAAAAATCGTGTGTCCGACGGCAAGGCGCACCTCAAACTCCTCTCATACACTCACACAATTTAACCCTATTGCTTATGTTCTTGCCAGAAGGACCCGCAATATACCCTCTGGGTCATAAGTGCCCAGATCACTGTCAGCAGCAGGGCATGAAGGTGTGACTGGTTTCCCACTACCGCTTCACGTTGACCGGGCCTCCCCACCCACCAGATGCCAAACATTTGAAATTGTTCTGAGAACACTTCGTTTGTTTCCGTGGGGAAGTAGATTTTGTTTACAAACTTGAAAAAAAAGCTCAATCATTCGAGATAGTAGGTGGAAACTTGAAGTATGTAGGAAATAGAATCATTACACACTCAATCCGACCATACAGGTTCAATTTAGACGTGTTACTAATATCAAGAGTCCCAGGGTGCTTAAAAAAAGATAAGCCCAACAAACATAATTTGTTTATTCAGCGCAGCAGTTCTCCTTCACGCATAGTTTGAATGAGAACTGCTGGCTGTTAAACGTCTATTGAATGAATCCGGTGTCAGAGTGCTTAGCGTGTCCAACTGCAGTGCCAGCCTCTGGTGCTACATGTCGCGAGTTCGACCCTCGGCAAGGACATAGCGGTCTTGGGGAGGGGAGACTGGGCGCCTCCCTCTCTCTGTGTCAGCCTAACTTAGCCACTCTCCAAATTAGGGGGAAGTGGCTGTATGTCTATATATACATACAGTTCAAGTGAGAATTAAATATTCATCTTGCAAACTACTGATTTTTTTCATATCATTGAATCATTTATTCAAGACTGAAGGGTATGGATGTCATTAGCATGTCTACGTTGTACCTCTTTGTCTGACTGGGTCTGTTACATGTATTGTTTCCAAATAACTATTCAAAGTGAATAGCTAAGACCTTAACGCTTACCAAACCAGAATAGAACGATCTAAAGTGTATATTTACGTAAGCATTGTAGTATCAAAACTTTCAATATACATACTCAAAGCAGAAATATTTTGGCAGACCCGCGCCTTCGATAATACTCGAAAACTTATGTTTACGGGCGTGGACTATTGCTGCTCCTCATTTCAATCATGCCTTTTCTAGAGAAAAATTACTGAATGGAAAATGGGTATCGTTTATACGAAGGCCTTATATCAGCAGGCGCAGGTATACCTAGATGGGACGACCAGAAACACTCCTAACCTTGCACGATAAACTTTTTGCAGGTCCGTGTGAGGACCTGTAAATGATAGACAAGTGTTCTGATTTTGAACCTTATGCCTCCCCGCACACCCAGTTTTCTTCCCCGTAATTTGTGTGTCTTATCACATGGAGACCTGGTCATCCGATGGCATTGCCTTTTGTCTTTTAATGCTGCTCGGTCTGGTATTAAAGTTTGATTTCTTCTTCAATCGATAAAAGGGAAAAAAAGTGCTTCTTTGCGCTGACTCAACTATAATTACTGTGCGTTGTAATACATATTATGTAAATAATAATAATGGGTAATGGGGTGTTCTTTAAGCGAACTTGCTTGTTTTCCGCATCGTGGGTAACTGAGGAAATGATTCCACCTGTTGTCAGTGAAGCCCACGGGCAACTCTACTCAAGCTGGTTAACTTCTCGTGTTTCTAATCAATGTGTAGCTGAACTAAAACCAATAAATATTTTGTTGGTTCGTGAATGATTAGCATTATGAAAGATTGTTATGATTTATTGAACATTTTTGATCAGCGCCTGCTCCTCTTTCTCTGTCAACTTTTCATTGCCCAATATGAATGAGGTGCTAAACAACAGATCTAGATCTTCGTTGAAGAGCAGGTCAGTTTCGAAAGGGTATGCGCTAAAAGTAGAGTCATCGGTAACGGTATAGTATCGAAAATTATCAGCAGCTTCGGTATTGGTATCGGGATTAAAAATACTTCATTCAATGTCTCGTGAATGCAAAAAGTGCAATTATATATGGTATTTCTACAGATCGATTAATACTAGCGTACTGGAGACGTATTCCTGCGATGCGGGGTTCAAATCCTGGTGAGGACTGAAGTTTTTCCAAAGATGAATTCACTGTTCAGTTTTAGTCTCCCAACGAAATTGTTGGTGTGTTCTTTCTAACATCTTGAGTTCGATTATTGTGCTGTCTATAACAGTGATAAACAGAGAAATTGGTAGTCGAAACTAAACAGTACAATACCCACGAAGCTTGAATCACAACCATTGGTTGAGCTGGGTGGCTAAATTGTTGGCATGTTTTTCTCTAATTGAGGCTATTAATTTTATTTATTGATAATATTCTACAGAAATCGAATCCATAGATTGGATATTTAACTCCTGCTCCGTGTATTGTGGTTATATATTGAGCATCCCTTATACTTCATTCTTCCTCATTGGTACACCTATGTTGACGGTAGTGTATTCATGTGTGTCTTTAGAAACATTCAATTTTTCCCGTTGTCTAAATTGCATCTATACAATAACGGAATATCTCTTACCCATTTTCCTATAAATTTCCCCTCTGATTGCAAAGCAATTGTTCAAACATAAAAGCTTTTTTATTTGTTTTTGTCCGTAAGGGTATTTTCCAACGCTTTTTTTCCCCGGAAATTCCTACAATCGAATCGTCTATTATCTGGAATGCTTCTTGGCCAGAACGATTTCTAACAGAATTTATTTTGCACCGAAAGTGTTAACGGCGGAAACGTCTAGGACGGAAATTGCGGCCGTTAGAGGGAAAATAAATTTCGTCGAATGTTTTTCCGGTCTAGCTATTTCAAGCTTGAACCATTTCTGTGTAAACGTTTCGTTACTTTACATTTGGTGTCAACTTATTTGCGAATTGTTCCCAGCTAAGATTCTTTATATCGTATAATTTTTGAGGCGAAAGAAATCTGCGATAACACATTCTGGTCAAAAAAATTCCGTACCTAACGTTCATGGTTCATAACAAATAATTGGAGAATTCAAAAAATGTCAGAATTTGATTGTAAATGTTTTCCGTCCTATCAACATTCCGTCCTATATTTTTCCAGAATGAAATGTTCAGTGGTAACATCTTTCCAGCATTAACACATCCATTAAAAAAAATCAAGTCGCAACACTTTCGAGACTGCATTGTTTCGTCGTATCGGTTCAGGCCTCTATACAATTCTTCACTCGAAATAAAAAATACGACCTCTATGTCACTTTGGGTTTCGGTGAAAATCTTCTGAGAAGTTACTTTCTTTTAACCATCAACTTTGCGCCACCTTTTTCACAAAGGAAGATCTATAATGTAATACTTATATTTCCATATTTTCTCCAAATCAACATCATAATGAACGATCTCTAATTCGATTTTATCTCTAAATTATCAATAAACTTAATGTCCGAATGACACGATTTATTCCCTGAAGGTTTTACATGAACTAACTGTAGGAGAAACGTGTTTGTTTAGGGGGATTCCCTTTGAACTGCGCGTCACATTCTACAGTACTGAATGCATTACGCCTGCGCCTCTACAGGGCTAGATATAAGGAACATTTTGTTATGTCAGTGACCATTTCCATGGAGTGGTTTTGTGTTTACCAGCATCTTTGTTTGTAAAACTATAAATTCCAAATGTCGAATACGTCAGAGCTTTTCCGCTGCAAAATACATGATTGATAAAAGTTGCTGCTATTGCCATGAAATTGGACACTAATCATTTGCGAGTTCGTAAATAGAAGTGGTCGAGCTGGGAATCATACTGGAACAAGTTATTGTTCTCAAACAGTGCGCACGTTCATTTTAGGAACATCGTACACATCATGGATCTGCCAAAACATTTGCAGACAAAAGATAAATAACTAAACGGAAAATAATTGAGGGAGTGTTCAATGCGCCTGACAACTTATTACTCATTACTCCGTGTAATGGCACGTTGGATTAATATTATATGTTCATTTGATAAAGTCAAAATCATTGATTCTTTAATGTGAATTGTGTTTTGAAACAATATGCTGCTTACACGCATCAAACAAAGAAGGTGCAATCAGACTTGTTCCTAATATCAACGCACTCAAGTGTGCTAGAAAATGGTCATCCAGATAAAACACTCAAAGTGTAGTAAGAACATTTTATTTGGTTTCATATGGAAGTAGATTTTACATACACACATCAAAATACAAAGTGTGTAATCAAAATCCCATAATTGATAGGAGAAGTTGTTTTTTGGATATTTAATCATTACACAGCCAGTTAGAGATAGTAGATACACTTTAGACATGTCACTAATATTGCCACTTCATGGATGATTAACATAGAGAAACAGAATACACACTTAGCCATGCACAATAAACACAGTATTTTTCTCAGTACAGTAGTTCAAATCAGAAGTCGGTTACATCGATTTCTTACTTTATCATTTCCCCATTTGAACTTGTATGTTAAAGGAATCATATGAACATGATCATTCTGCGTTCTGATTTTATTCAATTATTTATTGACGACATTCGTGAACCCGAAACAAGCGACTGTGACTGCAGAGTGTTATTCAATATCACGTGGAAGTGACCTCTGTCATATCCCTTCATTCCTCAATGCCATTGTCCACATCAAATATTCAAATCGGGGATGGATAACCAGCCCGGAATGGAGATGGCCACCCTGCCAAGTGTTGGGATGGCCACCCTGGCCAGAGCCACGATGGCCAGCCTAACCAGAGCCACGACGGCCAGCCTGACCAGAGCGGGGTTACCAGCCTGACCAGAGAGAGGATGACCAACATAATTCAAGCTCCGAGGTAAATATTATCAGGACTGTCGATAATCCCTTTAATGATAGGAAGGTTTCTCAAAAGATGGGAAAGTTTGGGAGGCCTCACTAGAATGAAGAATGGATGAGCCTTACGCTAAAGTACGAAATGTGATCCGCTAACAATGGGACGACGCCCCTGCAATGATGAGAAGACGAACCTGTTATGATGAGAAGGAGTCCTTGTATAGATCGGCGGTTCTCCTGTTATGATGAGAGGGAGTCCTTGTACAGATGGGCGGTTCTCCTGTTATGATGAGAGGGAGTCCTTGTACAGATGGGCGGTTCTCCTGTTATGATGAGAGGGAGTCCTTGTACAGATGGGCGGTTCTCCTGTTATGATGAGAAAGAATCCTTGTACAGATGGGCGGTTCTCCTGTTATGATGAGAAAGAATCCTTGTACAGATGGGCGGTTCTCCTGTTATGATGAGAGGGAGTCCTTGTACAGATGGGCGGTTCTCCTGTTATGATGAGAGGGAGTCCTTGTACAGATGGGCGGTTCTCCTGTTATGATGAGAGGGAGCTCTTACAGTTATAAGAATATGTCTTTGTAATGAATTGAAGGGAATTATGGTATGATAACAACGGTCCAATAATGAAAGGGAAAAGGGCCTCCAGTGTTGGGAAACAGCCCCAGCAATGATAGATGGCGCGCGATAAGGACGAAAAGGTGTCCCTTCGATGATGAGAAGGTGCAGCAGCAATGGTGGTATGGTGGATCTGTAATAATAGGAAGGTGACCTTGTAATGATGTGAAGAAGCTTGGGTATGATGATGGGAAAGAGAGCTCCTGCAATGAGAAGACCGTCGTCACCATCTCTGAGGAGGACATCACCGTGGCTTACAGGATCGGCAACGACCGTGATTGAGTGTCTGACTTCAAACTGTGTCGACGTGACATCGAGGATAAGATCACGAGGGCTTGTAATCGGAAGAAGGATGATAAATTCTTTGTAAATGAATTTATGACGCCCTCTCACATCATAATCATGAGTTTGCTCCGTCGTGAAAAATATAAATATCACTATGTTTTCAGGTACTATCGGTCTCAGGAGGGCAGTGTTTGCGTGCGACTACCAACGATCGATTGTGGAAGTCACGACTGTCGAGTATCGCAAGTTTACTGACCACAACAGTCGAACTCTTGATTAAATCCCCAGTAAACAGATTAGTGACAATTCGGGCCTTTTTTGTATAGGACAGGGCATCACTCACCTATTCCAATGTATAAATGTTGGTTCACATTACGACGCTAAAGTTTACTAGTTCTCATAGCATTTGTAATTGTTTTCAAGTCTTTATTTAATTGATTTCGCATGTTTATAAGCAATAATATGGGGTGGTATAATTTTCACAATCGCGTAAATCACGAGATGTTTCAGATTGTTGATATCATGCCTCGCAAAAGGTGAGGTACTAGAAATCTATGAATATTGAAGAAGTTGAGCTATATCCCCACATTGATGCCAACTTAAATCATTTCAATAAAATATATCTTCAACTGAAACATGACAATCATAGCAATTATCATCACATTGAAACGTGTAATGAAATAAATTAAACATCAAATGATGATTTAGTAATGATTCATCGATATGTAAAACAATATCACGTAATTCTGACAGTGTGCATACTCTAATCTGTACACTGGAGCATACATTTGATTTCATCTGTTACACTGAAAGCTGGTTGAATCTCTGTATGCCTTTGTAAACTTCCAGTATTTGCATTGCATGAGGATCAACGATACGCGTGGTGGAGTCTGTGTATGTTCGTCCCTGTTTTAATGTTTCGAAGCTCCGACATATTTCAGCGTCATGACCTTATATTGAATTTTTATTTATCAGAATATAATACGAATCCAAACAACTAACCAACGCTAGCATTTATAAGCCACCTTCAGCCAATAATACGTCAATCGTCTCAAATTTGACAATGACGGCATGATTTATATTGTTCCATGTGTTTCATTTTTTCATCCCTCATCCCACTTATTACTAAACCTACTCTAGTATCAAAACCACAGCTACTTCTACACAAATTTACAACATATTCACAACGTCCCACTATGAGTTCCTCTCTGCGATAACACTGTCAGACCTGCCTGTTTTTTTATGAAAAGTGTTTCGCCTTACCAGTTCTTTATTGACAATCTTAAAAACACATCACTAAAATTAACGACGATTATTTGATCACAAGGCAGCTTAACATAAGAATTCAAATTTTTATTTGAGATACTAGACTCAATATACAATATTCGCTGTCTCTAGAAACGATAAATTTGTCACAAAAATCTCAGTAGACATATTGGATAACATTGGGTATTTATTGAAATATTGTGAAAAGATAAGCATATTAAATATTATACATACAGAATACATTTCCCAAACTTTTTTGAAACAAATCGAAAAAGATTGTCTCTGAAAAAAATGTACGTATGTAAATTTAACATCTTTATAGATAACACAAAAGCAGCCTGTAATCTGTGAAACAAATTCTCCACCCATCAGGCTCAAATAAAAAGATGCCATTGAAAAAATAGTGCACAATGACCCCATATATGAAAACAATGTTGACATTGCTGGCTTTTTTGCCGAGTTTTTGTTGATATTGGTACAACGGGTTTCCCACTCAAAAAAAATATTATTATTTGAGTTAAACGATCGCATTAAACGTGTCTATTGTTGTATTATATCATTGTGCTTTGTATAAAACACAATCAACTATCATTATTTTGATCTTAATATCACCTCGCTTTTAGGTTGTTCCAAATATTCAACTACGAATGTGTCTAGTTTTGAGCAGATTCGTTTTCGATTCCAAGACAGAGTTGCCGTCAAACCAAGATCCTGCAAAGTCACAAGATAGTCTCATGTGTAATCAAGACAATGTATGCCATGATTTAAAACAGATGAATATGGGATGCGGACATTATTATTAATAGATTTCATTTACAAATTTGGAAAGGGTCATGCCCTCTCTTTTTTTCTCATAAAGGTATAAATTATTTGGTGAAAAAACTAGACATGAAATGTTTAGCGCTTCATCAGTATGCCAAAAAATCTCTAGTTGAAAATACTACTAAGTTTCAAACAACTCGAAAAAAAAATAATTTATTTATTACCGAATGATATAACGGCCCTCTGATTCGATGCTAGGAAATGACCAATCACGGGGCAGGCACTAAGTCGTTCTGTTAACTTGATAGTGACGAGCCAGACAGAAAAAGTATTTCGTCCGATTCCATCGAAGTCGTCCAGCGATCTACATAACATCCTTCAATGCAGCACTGTTTTGTATAGGCGTATGTACGCATTCGTATTCACCAGATGCCCACTAACACGTAGTCGGCGTTAACTAAATTAGGTTAATGTCATGAATCTGCTTTGTTTTTGACCCTTTATGATCAAATAGTAACTATATTAAATACGATACTACTTTAAAAAAACATCGCGTGATTGTAAATACAATTCAGGCTAAAAAAAATAATAAAATAGACTGGAATATAGGGAAACAAGGACCTAAAAGCCTTAGCCGGACCACATCGTGCGTCAGGTCTGCCCCCAAGCGGCTCTTCTGCTTTGGTCTTCATCTCTCTCCTCCTTCGAGGCCTAGCCCCACGTTAGCAGCATTGGCGCCCTAGGACGAGGGGGTGCGTGTCTTATTTTAGGAAAGGCTTCACCGAGACAGAGACTGAGGCGACGCCAGTGAGGAGGTTGAGCGTTTCTGATTTATTGAACAGTCGTTTAAAGGCAATAGTCTGAAATATGAACAATTTAAAAATAAAAGATAAAACATTTAATTATTATACTGTAGTATAGCATGTTATCACTTTTAGCGTCATATAAAATATCGTGATTGCAGCTAATCATTTTCTTGAAGTTTTTTAATACAATATATAGGAGCAATCAAATATTTTCTTATTCAACTTGTATTAATGAAATGTAAACGATTTGCATATTTTGGAAACATTTCTGATAGTTCTGAATAATTCAATGAGGGAGTTGAAGTTTATCTCTTACATCCATTCAGGAAACATGTAACATGTACAGTAGATGAAACAGAACCTGTAGTTTCTCCGGAG
This sequence comes from Gammarus roeselii, assembly GCA_016164225.1. Taxonomy (NCBI): domain Eukaryota; kingdom Metazoa; phylum Arthropoda; class Malacostraca; order Amphipoda; family Gammaridae; genus Gammarus; species Gammarus roeselii. Next base: position 35,218 of record SDVV010000055.1, on the reverse strand, counting down.
ATGCATAAAAAATGTCCCTTTATCGTAATGTTTTACTCAATTCATGTTTGCACTGGTACACTACATAAACCCTGGGGTCAGATAACCAAAACAATGAGAGAAGAATAGTCGCCAGAAGTGAATGAGCTGAATGAAAGCTCAGGTACCTGTGAAAGAGCATGGGGTAGCTCCGAGGACACTTGAAGTTCCACGACCTCAGCCTCTTATTTATCCTATCTTCCGGTTATCAGTCTCTTTTGATCTTAGGTGTGAGTAGAGGACGAGGAGGCAGCTTAGTAGCTGCACACCTCTTTTCTGTCCTCAGGGATGGATTCTCTGAGTAAGTATATCTATGCTAATTCAGAAACATGTATTTTGCCGGCAGCTACACATCTATAGTCGGTCGAGTGGGTGTGGATTCAATGAAGTACACGGTTATCATCTATATAATATACTCTAGAAAACACACTAGAAAACGCAAGCTGACGGGGCGTTCGGCAACTATACGCAACACTGGAAACAACTCAGCCCTTATGGGGCTCACAATAACACGAGCAAGATGGAAAAGTATAATGAAAACAAAATACACAAACAAGCCCAGACAAGCACACTATTCTGAGTCACCTCACATAGACTCGTTCCACGTGAGCGCAACGGGCTCTTCCACGGTGTCCGCGGACAAGGACACGTTACAACCTAGCGCTACGGGCTCTTCCACGATGTCCGCGGACAAGGACACGTTACAACCTAGCGCTACGGGCTCTTCCACGGTGTCCGCGGACTAGGACACGTTACAACCTAGCGCTACGGGCTCTTCCACGGTGTCCGCGGACAAGGACACGTTACAACCTAGCGCTACGGGCTCTTCCACGGTGTCCGCGGACAAGGACACGTTACAACCTAGCGCTACGGGCTCTTCTAGAATAATGTCAGCTTCTATCTAAAGGCATTTACACTCTGCGCACACATCCTACCTATCGTGTTACTCAACTACCTGCTCCTGTCAGTAGATATTGACACACGGCACACGCGTTTTACTTAACCGGGAGTTTGAGGCGCTGAATCCTGAGGTCCGAACGTTGAACGTCCGCGCACCGTTGTAGGTGCTGGTTGAACGTTCTCTTGTCACACTACAGTACCGTAATTCCGCTGTTGGTACTGAAGCGTATTGTATAGCGTGTTGGGATGTGAGCGCGTGGTATGGTGCGCTGTGTTGTCGAAGTCACCAAAATAGGTGTCTACATTAGACACCTATTTGGATATATATCCTAACTCTTGTCAATGTACAGTCACTACTGACGTTATTTCGATGATCTTTGGCTCACACTAGCATTGCCAACTAGAACGCTTGTTGAGAAGGACGATAATCTTCTGACTATACGAGTACAACACACCTGGTGCGACAACGGTGGAAACTGCTTAATAGAACGGCGTGAGAATAAAAACGGCGTGAGACTAAGAACGGCGAGAGATTAAGAACGACGAGAGATTAAGAACGGCGAGAGACTAGGAACTGCGAGAGACTAAGAACGGCGAGAGGCAGCGGCGTGACGTGGTTGGCGGAGCTCTTATGCAGAACTTCACATTACAACTCCGGAGCCCGGTCTGAGCGCAGCTACGGTCTTTCATGTGGAGTAAACGGATGCGGTGATGGTCACGCGATACGCCTGGCTAACTGGATTCATCCAGTTGCTTTCTCATGGATCGCTGTTGCGAGCAATTCGTAGCATTAGCATAAAAACTACGTTGCCGTAGTTTCGACACCAAAATTTCATAACACATTTCATAGTTTTGTTGAGGTCCATCAGAATAGCGGCAGTAACTTGTTCACTGTCGAAGTCATGGGTAGCATCTCCCGTGAATATTAATAACACATGCTCTTTTTAATTGAGAACGTGGAATTCATAATGATTTTGGATACTCAGCCCTTTTACTCAGCCCTTCTTCGAACCATTTATGAATGTTTTACTTCTTTTTGGGCCACAATGTTAAAATGAGCTGTTTAGGGACTGCATTCATTCAATAATGTTCAATTAGGATCATATAACTAATGATAGATTCATCTAAGTACCTGGTGTACTTATGAAACAATTATTGAAAACATTTGAAATCATTTGCGAATAAGAGATAATCTCATTATAAAAAAATATATATATCTGAATTTTTGTGTATGTTCTTTCCAAAAAGGTTTCGTGTGATTTTCCACATTTTTCATTATTTCCTTAACAGGACCCAATCAGATTCCGAATATAATTTCCACGAGCGTTTGAAGTAATTTCAGAAAATGCAGTTTTAATCGTCTATATTCATATCATTTGAATCGACGGCCCGGCCTGTTTTATTTTAGAGTGAAATGCGCTTTGAGCCGCTCAATTAGAAAACTATGAAATTATGTGAAGACATCCTTTGAGTTTAACTGTCGATATTATATCATATTGATGGATGTTCTCAGCGCCTCCAAAAAGCGTTGAATGCTACGGTCGCTAGTGGTAGCTAATTACAATCAGATTACGGTATTCGTTAGAAGTCGGTCGAAGACATCTGAAACGGTTCCAGATGCACGAGTCATAGAATTTTAATCATGCCCGAAAATGTTTTCTATTTCAATTGTAGATACAGCAGTGGAATGCGAACAGATTTACGTTGAAATCACCCATAATCACTCATAATGACACTGAAAATGTTCATTAAACTCAGAAAACAATTGAATGAATGATGTGTGAATAATGACGGAAGAATCAAGTTCAACTGAAGTGTTCGTTTAACAAATGGCGCACAAAAAATATTAAACAGCGATTCATATTTTTTTAAACGATTCTTCCTTTTAATATAAAAATCTAAACAATTTGAGCGTAAACTTCAATTCTCTTTGATATGTTATCATGGAATACCATTGATAACGCAAGACATATTAAACAGTTTCCTTTAAAATTAATGTTGTTCACTAAGAGCTATGCTGGATTTAGTTAAGATGGATACTTTAGTTGCCGTCTTTTACCAACAAACTTCGATAAAACGTATTATAATCATTGTGTCCGAATCAATATCTAACAGGGGAAAACAATCTATTGACAATATACTGTTACGTTGTGTAGTGGCAATGGGTAAGTCGCTCCACTACACCACTTAACAAGCTAGGAAGCTTTGGCAAGGCGACACCCGATGGAATGTTAACGATCAGTTATAGAAAAAAATTCCACTCTACCGCCCTTGTAAGAACACCTACATAATTTATTTTAAGAAACCTATGCATAGGTAAGATACGAAAGAGTCACTCTGTTTCCTTACTTGTATGGAACATTGACTGCTGATGTCAATGCTTGGCCAAACGTTATGAAATAACCAATAATTGAATCGTCTTTGGGAAATGCTGAGTGGAATGAGCACAGTTTTTGGTTACAGCACTCCACTGGCCGATGCGATACGTTGGGCTACATGAAGTTGCGTGAGGAAATAGTGCACTTACAATAACATATAAAGTTCAAGCTTGTGTCGATGATACGTGTTTTACGTTTCATGTTACGTGTCATTAATGTTATAGCTGCACACATTCTTGCTGATGACATGAATATCAGCGAACATCATGCAAACTTCAGTATATAATACCTCCACTCTATGTTACATAAATATAATCAAGAGGTCTTTAGTAATCTGGTGTTGGCTGTAAATAAATAATTCGTTCATGGAATATATAATCGAAACAAAATGGATACACACATCATCAAATGTTTAAATCAATGAAGATCATCTAAAAGACAGCTTTATTGTGTAGGTAAAATAGAAGTACCAGCATCAATCGGTGGACGTTCGTTCCTGAGGGTCCTTTCTAACGAGCTGTCATATGAAAAATAACACGAGCTTACAACGCTCGATACTCTTCAGTAGCAGAAAATTTGATATGAATAGTTGAGAGGCAGGGTCTTTTTGTTTTGAGAACCAGCTTGTTAACTATTAACACCCTTCATCAAAATCATCATTATGGAAATCCTTTCATAATTATTATCACCATGATTGACGACCTGTTTGATAATAATGGAGCGTAAACCGCATTAGTGAACCAAGTTGCCTTTTCACCGCACTGGCAGCAGAAGTCTATAAATATAGACAGATGCAGAAGTGCTATGGCGATCTGCACCCACCTGCGTTTTGAGCGAGTGTGCAGGCGGGAGCTTATGACTGGTAAACGGCCATTGGTCGGATTTGATTTAGTGGGCATATCACACCGACTAAAATAGACCGAACGTTAATTCTGCTATCATTTAGCTCCTTACGTTTCGATCATTTCCGACTTGCTCTGGTTGCGGTAGGAAAGATATGGAATTCGTACATCCGTTCTTCAGAGCTAATGATGATTTTCATGAAGAAGACAGTTTAATCCACAATGCACTTTAACTTTCAGTTCCTGGGGAACTCCAATATTATCTTAATTGTGGTTATTGGCGCCCGGTTTGAAGTATTTGTTGACTTCATAGCGAGTTGAGTATTAATAATTGTACATGATAACATCACCTGGAGCTCAAACCATCGCTGTTTCAAAGTTCCTTTGACGGTTCAGCAATACACGTCCATGTTTTGTTTCATTCTGTCTGTTGACGGCGCGCTGGAGCAATCGGCCTATAAAAGTCTGAAGGAAACAATACGGTTTTGTTTGATCTATTTGTAATTGTCATTTTCGCTTAGTGTATAGTAAATATTTATTATTCGTGTCTGAACCCACCAGGACCACTGCACAAAAATAATAAACCAACATTAAGATTTATATGCCTGGTAATTGCAGAAATACACGTGTATGGAATAAATATTAATCAAGACTAAAAATTCGTGAAAAAACACAATTGGAAGGTAAAACTTTTTGCCTTCGGTTGCCTCGTCTGCTCAGTTCCTGCTTCAATACATAATTAACTTGAATTAATACTTTATTTGTATGTTGTATAATTTATTAGCAAATTGGCGAAGCACGAATATAATTGAGCTGAAATTAGATTTTTAGTCTGTCAATTCGCGATAGTTGGCTGTAGTTTCGTGAAGGTTAAACAGGATATCTGGCCGTGGGAGAGAAGGTCACATTTGCCTAACCCTTTATAATAGCATAACAAGAACTAACTAACAGCTGACCCTTCAATAAAATATCTCTCGTAGTCGGTTAGTTAGCACCACTTCAAATTAACATAGCACTGCATTAACTAACTTGGGATACCAAATAAACTGAGTTAGGCGTTTTACCAACTTCACGTTTAAACAAAAATGTCCTTAACGATGAGTCATCATATCTTTCCTCCCTACATTTCCCTACATTAGTGTCATAGCACTGATCAGCGGCAGCACTGCATGCTATCCTCAGGTTTTTAGCAACATACGTTTACATTATTCATTACTTGTGACAGAAAGCCTGTCTCAATGTAACGGGGGAACTCCGGAATGCTTCGCAGATCAGCGGGTCTTAGTGTGCTTATCAATGGAACAGGGAAAATGTTTCAGACCAGTACTACTTTATTGGATGTGAGTGTTTCAAAGTATATTTTTTTCCTGCTTGAGTGGACAGCAAGGGTTAAAAAAGTCTTTGTTGCTCGTCCCTACCTACTGGGTAACATGCGGTACCATGCCCCACCGCCACCTCTTGTTGTCAATAAATTTATATAATAAAACGACCATCGCATTTCATTTGAGCACTCCTATTTGTTCCCTACAGCCACCCCCTTCGTGTGGTGCGCCACTGGTCGATTACATTGCAAATTCCGGCATATGCTGGAGTGACGTAAGGTTGTCAGAGTGTGAGCTGTACGACTATAAGCTGTCACCACCGCAGGACTCTTGCATTACAGACAAGCTGAGTAATTAACATGAAGCTAAACATTCCTTACGTGAACCCTGCTGCATAAAATAAATTCAACTTTATACGATGGTCAGCCTTATAGACTTGAATTAATATAACAAGCGGGACTAACCTAAAGTCTTCAGTTCCATTGTTTTGACGATGATGCGTTTCCTTTGAAGTAACAACCTTACAATATTAATAATAATTAATCATCGCAATAACATTTTTTGTATGCAATCATCACGCAGAGAAATAACAATGAATTACAGGTGCAGAAAGCCAAATCCGAAAGAAGTCATTTCAAACCTGTCGGCCTCGCAGCTGCTTCTCGTGTCACCTGGTTTCAAAGAGCTTGGGCTAAGACATATTTCTCATAAGCACATTGATGGGCTTTTGGGAAGAAATCCACTTCAACACCTTATTAGGTGCGGAAGTGGATTTTTTGTTGTTGAGACGGAAGCGGATGCGGATACTATTTACCGTGCTGCATTTGAACGTGAAAGAGAATGACGACTTGAAGTGGAACTATGCGCGGATGCGGGTCCGAATATGCAATCCATTACATAGATAAATGATTTACCGGGTAGTAAAATCTGTAATATTTATTGAAGTCGCGCTTCAAACACATTTATTCATTTCATAGCGAACATTTTTCTCAAGAAGTTGATGATTCCATTTATAGTCATCAGTGAAGGAAACTCAATGAATTTCGATTAAACCTGTGAACGTTAGAATTTGCGTCATTGGCAATTTACGTCATACAGAATTACCTTCACAAATAGTTCAAACTGCAATGTAAACATTAATAGTTCAAACTGCAATGTAAACATTAATAGTTCAAACTCTAATGTAAGCATTAATAGTTCAAACTGTAATGTAACCATTAATAGATCAAACTCTAATGTAAACATTAATAGTTCAAACTATAATGTAAGCATTAATAGTTCAAACTGTAATGCAAACATTAATAGTTCAAACTGTAATTTAAACATTCATAGATCAAACTGTAATATAAACATTAATAGTTCAAACTGTAATGTAAACATTAATAGTTCGAACTGTGATGTAACATTGTTAGTTCAAACTGTAATGTAAGCATTAATAGTTCAAACTGTAATGTAAAAACTAATAATTCAAACTGTGATGTAAACATTAATAGTTCGAACTGTTATGTAAATATTGATAGTTCAAATTGTGATGTAAACATCAATAGTTCAAACTGTAATGTAAACATTAATAGTTCAAACTGTAATGTAAACATTATTCGTTCAAACTGTATTGTAAACAATAATAGTTCAAACTGTAATGTAAACAATAATAGTTCACACTGCAATGTAAGCATTAATAGTTCAAACTGTAATGTAAACTTTAATAGTCCAAACTGTAATGTAAACATTAATAGTTCAAACTGTAATGTAAACATCAAAAGTTCAAATTGTAATGTAAACATTAATAGTTCAAACTGTAATGTAATCATTAATAGTTCAAACTTTAATGTAAACAATAATAGTTCAAACTGTAATGTAGACATTAACAGTTCAAATTGCAATGTAAACATTAATAGTTCAAATGGTAATGTAAACAATAATAGTTCAAACTGTAATGTAAACATTACTAGTTCAAACTGTAATATAAACATTATTAGTGCAAACTGTTATATAAACATTAATTGTTCAAACTGTAATGTTAACATCAATAATTCAAACTGTAATGCAAATATTGATAGTTCAAGCTTTAATGTAAACATTAATAGTTCAAACTGTAATGTAAACATTAATAGTTCAAACTGTAATGTAAACATTAATAGTTCAAACTGTAATGTAAACATTTTATGTCGCTAAAATCACAGTACGTACCAAAGGTCGCTATATTTGTAACTGTTAAATAGCTGGAACGAAAAGATACAAGCAGTCATCACACAGTTAATATCGTACGGGCTCGGCTGAATAAACTGTATATATGTTATACACGTTATTCAGTTGAAGGATGCCTGAGCTGAAGATTGATGTAAACGAATGAAGTAGCGATGTGGGAAGTCTTGATCCCAGTCGAAGTGCTTTCTGTCGTTCTGTCCGTCATCCGAATCGAGGAATGGTTTCCCCCAGGATGATCCTTAGAAATGTAATGGCTAGATTTGATTCGAAAGGGACCACGATTGGTCAAGTTAGAAATTGATGAATCTACGATTTGTTTCCACTTATGATATCGTCGTCAAGTGCTGACAGATGCAACTCAATTTGCAGATATCTAGTCATGTGAAATTTTCAATTAATATATTTAATGAAAAACGTAACACGCGAACGCAATATAAACTCTCATCTAAACGGTTACGTCTGTTCATACAACTCGAAAAAGTTACCAGCATATTTTGAAAATATTCAATAACAACATTGTCTAAGTAAAAATCCCGTCTCTTGCAGCATCCTGACAGAAAAAATAAACACAAGATTACTTTTCATTCAGAATGGGTATCACTCGGTTATTGGTAACCTTATTCTTGTTTAATAACATTATTCATTAATTAGACAACCCGGCAATTTTGTCGGCAGGCAATATCTTAAAGAAGAAAGTTTAATGTGGCATTACACACTAAGGTCACTCTTTTTTTTGCAAGGAAATGTCTGTCCATGTTTTATCATATAGCAAAATATTTTTTGTAATGGGAATTTGCTTCAGATAGATTTTTTTTATGTGTATAAATGTGTAACTTGAAATTTATAGTAATCTAAAACTTGGATCTGTCAAAACTGGTCCACAAAACAAAATAAGTATTTATGTTCAAACAAACATGATATGATTTGCTTGTGAATACAGTCCTTACATTTAACTGCCAGAAGGCATGTGTTCTATTTTTTATTATTAATAACGTCACTGGACAACCAGAATACTCCAAGTTAACAATGGAAAGCCACCAGGTTTTTGTTTGGAGGATATAAGAGAGAAACCTTGGAAAGATCTGATATCGATTTTTGAAGGATGTTTCACGGTCATGTTGGACAATAATACACACTTATAACATTTCGAGTTGCACTAGTGAATGGACCCCTTTGAAGTAATAACAGACTACGCTATTCTCCTAGTATGTATTATTTTTCATCGATCAAGAGTTCATCCGTCCATTAGGGTGAAATGCATGGTATTTTTTGACAATAATAGGCCATAAAACAAGACACTGTTCAGCGCAGCACATTAATTGATAGTAGGCTTAAAGATGGTCCAAATGATGGATGTATATATGACAAACATTTTATTATTTCAATGCGCGTAGAAACCTATATAATATATGGACTACTAACAAAAGAGATAAATAGAGATAACCAAGCTCTGTGCGCTCACATCTCTTTAAACACATGAACGGAAAAAAAATATTTACTTTAGGATGTTCACCTCCAGCTGACGATATGCTTGAAACATGGCCCACAATTACTCGGAACGAACAGATATGCAGAAATCGACCAAGGAGCACGGCAATGCTACTATAAGCAACGTTGTAAAGAAAGTCATTGCAGGACGTTGGCGTAGGATGAAATTATGGCAACCAACTGATTTTTAATAAGAAGTACCACCGTTCAAGTAATGTCAACACTCGTTTAGGGTGAGGAACCATGTAGGCAACTTGCTTGGCAAATCATCTCTCAACATGGGCTGGCTAGAAGCACCTACGAAAAGTTTGATCGCCCAATATTTTGTCAAAAAAAAAATAACGGAAGCAAGTATCAATTGGAAAATTGAATGAAATTACCCAGGTGTCAGATGATACGATTGGCTTAGAACTGCAGATGGCTTCGCATTGGCCGCCTGTTCACATATTTCACCAAATGACGGAATTTGTCAGCGCATGTTACAGCCACGAATTTTTCCTAAATGGTATTCAGTGTGAAGGAAACGGTGTTTTTCGCTGTTATTGGATAATCAATAAGCATAAACATACATGAAAAGTTCAGATCTAAATAGTAAAGAGGGTAATATGGAGTATAAATAGTTCAAATTCCAATTCGAATACTATTGCAGCGTCAAATTTTGCTAATAACAACGCTAATGAGACCCGGATTCCAGATAGTGTACATCATGACATCCATATGATGGGACCTCTACACTTTGATATTGCAGGTAGCAACATTTGACTATTGGATAATGTAAGCATAACTTTACGTTTGGAGCTGGCGTAAAAAAGTATTGTTCTCCTAACGGACGACAATGAGGAATACATCTAGGTAATTGTGATGTGATAAGGATATATCATACCCTACAGCATTGCTTGCCATACAAAAATCTCTCACAAAAAACAACGAATTGAATGCATACATGTTTGATCGCCCAATATTAAAACGATCGTACTTACTACCGAGCAGAGCTCCCGTTTCATAGTTTTCCTCTGTAACGGTGTTGTCATCATACAGAAACAAAAAAATGTCTCGTCGTTATAATCGGGGGTACTAGCCTGTTCATGACCGGTGAGCCCTCTTCCACTGCATAACTGCAGGCTATAGTAGTGAACCTATTTTATTTATATATCATATAACTTTTTTTCATATTTGTAAATAATAAAAATGCCGAAATTTACGATAAACTTTTTCCCCATTGCAGTGGATTTAATTTTGTTTGATGAATATTCCGACATATGTCAGCCTAAGCAATTGTCAGGATGTCGGACGAAGTATTTTGATAAGAAAGTCTTGTGAATGATGAACAAACACTCTGTTATTTGACTGAAATTATTAAACTTGACACTTATTGTGTGAGAATATCAGAAAATACTGGCCGCATGAGACATCATCTTGTTTGAAATCGGTTCCTACGCAGACTTTCCTCTTCTAGTTCTGAATAAGTGAACTGAATTACAGCTTGTACAAGGATTTACATCCTTTTGTATTTGGTCAGCCTCCTTTCGAACGAGCTAATTACATCCAATTTAGAATTGAATGACTACAAAAATGTAAGAAATTCATATATTATTGACCTAATGTTATGGCTTGTCCTGATGTTAGTCCTGATTTTAGTCCTAATGTTTTTAATATAGCCGACTAATCTGTGAATTGTCTTCATTTTTATATTCTGTATTCCTGTCAGCATTTATTTCAGGATGGAGACATTCAGATGTTGGTATGAGGGTCAATGAAGACAAATGAACTTATGTCCAGGCTTATCTAGTATCTAACCTATGACAAGTTAAAGTAAACCAAAAAGTTCGCGAAAGAAGCTTCTTAACTTAATTAGGATTCTACGGAATTATCGGACCAAAGTTAGGGCTCCTTACCTTGGTTTATTATACCTGTCTGTAGGACAGATTTTGATATGATATTGTTACCTATATGTTGGCAATTCCTTGAAAATAACGAGATGTGACGGCATCTGGCATTGATGAATCCGAGAAACTCTGTTGATTAGTAACCACTTCTCTGAACACGCAAATGTAGGACACGGCATCAGGCTACCAACCAGTAGTCCAGAGCTGTTGGTTCCTGAGCACTCGAGTGATCACTCTGTCACTTCTTGGCCCAATAAAATGTTATCCTAGATAGAACCGTAGCCGCGCTATTGATCCGTAACTAACTGCAATGTAGGACTGTTCCACCAAATTCAAAATTACATATGATATTTATTTGTATATACCGCAATTTCAGGTATTACTGCAGTTACCAAAGAACTAAAAGGTTATCAAGTTACTGGTAGGAGCATAGGTTCAAATAAAAAAGATGTCGATTATCAAAACGTCAGTTGTTACTGTCCAGGTGGAGCAATATCGATACGCCAGTTGGTACTGTCCAGGTGCAACAGTATCGATACGCCAGTAGGTACGGTCCAGGTGCAGCAGTATCAATTCGCTGGTTGGTACTGTCCAGGTGCAGCAGTATCGATATGCCAGTTAGTACTGTCCAGGTGCAGCAGTATCGATACGCCAGTAGGTACGGTCCAGGTGCAGCAGTATCAATACGCTGGTTGGTACTGTCCAGGTGCAGCAGTATCGATATACCAGTTGGTACTGTCCAGGTGCAGCAGTATCGATACGCCAGTAGGTACGGTCTAGGTGCAGCAGTATTAATACGCTGGTTGGTCTGTCCAGATGCAGCAGTATCGATATGCCAGTTGGTACTGTCCAGGTGCAGCAGTATCGATACGCCAGTTGGTACTGTCCAGGTGCAACAGTATCGATACGCCAGTTGGTACTGTCCAGATGCAGCAGTATCAATACGCCAGTTGGTACTGTCCAGGTGCAGCAGTATCGATACGCCAGTTGGTACTGTCCAGATGCAGCAGTATCAATACGCCAGTTGGTACTGTCCAGGTGCAACAGTATCGATACGCCAGTTGGTACTGTCCAGATGCAGCAGTATCGATGCGCTTGTTGGTACTGTCCAGGGGCAGCAGTGTCGATAAACCAGTTGGTACTGTCCAGGTGCAGCAGTATCGATACGCTAGTTGGTACTGTCCAGGTCCAGCAGTATCCATACGCCAGTTGGTACTGTCCAGATGCAGCAGAATCGATACGCCAGTTGGTACTGTCCAGGTGCAGCAGTATCGATACGCCAGTTGGTACTTTCCAGGTGCAGCAGTATCGATACGCCAGTTGGTACTGTCCAGGTGCAGCAGTATCGATACGCCAGTTGGTACTGTCCAGGTGCAGCAGTATCGATACGATAGTTGTTAATGTCCAGGTGCAGCAGTATCGATATGCCAATTGGTACTGGCCAGGTACAGTAGTATCGATACGCTAGTTGGTACTGTCCAGGTGCAGCAGTATCGATACGCCAGTTGGTACTGTCCAGGTGCAGCAGTATCGATACGCTAGTTGGTACTGTCCAGGTGCAGCAGTATCGATACGCTAGTTGGTACTGTTCAGGTGCAGCAGTATCGATACGCTAGTTGGTACTGTCCAGGTGCAGCAGTTTTCTTGCTAAACATTTCTAAATAACTCACGCAGCTACGAATTTGCTTTCAGATTGTTCATACTGCAATCCTAACAGTTGCCAACAAATATCCATCAACACAGTCAGTCACTCGTTTGACTGTTGAAAACTATATATTGGAAACAACATTCTAACGATAAATAATTATTCGAGTATAGTAAACCTAATCTCTTGTAATGGTCAATTGGCTGTTTGATCCTATATAGTATGTAGTGCGATATTTCAGGCCGGAAAAATGATCAGCATTTTTCGTCTATCAGTATTGTGTTACTTCTAATACAATTCTTCGTACGCTACTAAAAACGAAGTATTACAAGTTTAACGATTGACAGGAGATTTCTGAAACACATATGAATCAACGTTTCTAATTTTGTTCATGGTGGTCAAATTCCAGCATTGAACCAGAAAAAAAAAATTATCGGACGAGTAGTGGTTTATGCTTAGACCACATCACAATTATCTAAACTCGAGGTTCTGACGGATAGCATACCTTCATCTATATGAAGACTGTGTGATGAAGCTTTCCAACGTCAACAAAAGAAGATGTATGCAGGCGAGCTGTCGCAAGCTTCCACTGTAGATCAAGCCTTTAGCGCCTTCAATATGTGAGAAGATTTCAAAGATAGGTTGCAGCACCTAGGAGTTGCTTACAAGAAATACAATTGTTCACCATCTTATAGTATTTACCTGGTTTTAAAACGATGCATATGATTTTATGGGGTTTCACCTAATTCTCACAATGTTTACTATCCAGAAGACGAACACTGGTTTGACTTCGGAACGGTTTCAAATAACGTGAGATTATTTTCGTGTTTCACTTGCATTAATTTCTAGTGTTTTGTTCGCGGGACTATGCAAATACACATGAGTAAATCAGGTTGATCATGAGCTATAGTTAAAAATGTGTAGGTGAATGTTCATCATCTTACGTAAATTCGCTATAGCCTGTTTAAGGGAGTCGAACTTCCGATCATCGATTCAAGCTATGATGGTTATATATCATAATCACTGTGCAAAAATAACTTCTTCTTTTCCTGAATACAAACGTACATGTATGTCCGATGACGCACCTGCCTCACTTCCTGAGGAAGTGAATATTCAATTAGCGTTTTTTATACATAGATATGCGCATCACAACGAGCACGTTCTGTTCCATTCACTTCAAATCTCTGAACGTGCAAGCTGATGAGCCTCCGCTTCGTCTTCGTGAGACTAACTTTCGCTACAATACTATTTCAAGACTTGGAGTCCGGTCAACAACTCAGCCCTCAATGCATCACCAACATTGCGGTTAGAAAAAATGTGTACCCGCTATTTTCTAACCGTGTGGGCACCTCACCCACCTTACCAGGCCCTCATTCTCAAACGGAATTCTTCTAATTGCAAACCAACTAGGATGATCAATCTGCCTCAGGTTAACCTAGATTTGCAAATATACCTTAAAACAGCTACTACAACCGTTACGTAAAGTAGAGAATTACACATATACACCCAAATGCATCATATTCTAAGGCAGTTTGAACACTCTCACTCACCTCAAAACTTTGTATCATTCATACCCTGTTCTACGGAATATATAATTCAGAACCGCTAGTCAAGCCAAGCGGTTTTGAATTCTACCGGATCCCGGCTCACGCGGGAAAGAAGGGGAAATGAACTCGTATATTCCCTAAATAAACTGACGTGCACCATCTATGAACAAATTATCACTATACACAAACAAGATTAATTTCCTATCATCAACATGAGGGACCAAATATTCATCAACCGCCTTTGTAGAGGGACCGTTCTTGCCACCATGTCCATTGTACCACCAAGTGGCAATCAGCGTGGCACTTACTTATGCAGTGCAATGCACTGCCGACGGCTCAACGAGTTCTCTTAAAATCCTCTTGCAGCCTACAAAATCACCTCAGTTACCTCAAATAAGGGAAAATGTTAACCGGCCTGTTATATCACTGTGAGCGATACTTGAAAGGCAGTTAAAACGGAGTGGTTCTTTCACCTCACAGTGTAATTCGGTACACAAATAAGTGAAAAAAATACATAATCGAGGATCTGTTCACATAGCTATGAATATATATTTTGCATACGTTAAAACACTCCTGTGTGCACTCCTGGGCGATATGCCACAATTGGATGTTCAAAATAATTTTGAATTTCTGCACACACGGGAGTCAGAGTTGATGAACTTCGCGCCTTACGAGGGAACCCAAAAGTCAGAGCTCCTTCTGGCATTGGGTCAGACCTTTAAAACTGCCGGCCTTCAAGAATCAATGAGCAAAGAATTGAATCCCAATTGGATGACTACGCAATGCTTCTTTATTTACTCTACAATTGAAGAAGCTGGATGAGAGTGAACCTACCAGAATCGATGAACTTCGCACCCTACAGGGTAGCTAACAGAGACCCGCGTCAGAGCTTCGTGGTGATGGACCCCTTAATCTTATCTAATCTAGCTTTGCAGGTGATGAAATTAATCTATCCATTGCATTAAACACATAGTACAAATATATCTCATAACTTATTAAAAATAATTAGTATAATAACCGGTTACTATTCTTGAAACTTTATATGAGGTTTCAGCTAAAGTATTGGCGATTCGTGTATCGCCATTAAGATTTGAATTTAAATTACTTGTATAATGATGAAATGTTTTCTGCATAAACTCGGTTTCATTCAACAAATAAATGAAGTTGATCTTTTTTTTTATATAAAGAGAATGATCTAGTGTAGGTTACCACAGAATAATCTCGCTTCACCGCTAATTCAATATAAAAAAAATCATATGTTATTTATTTCAAACTACCTCTCAAAACAAGCTAGTAGCTCGAACTAACAAAAAATGTAGGAGGACGGACAAACGATTCTTCACTTCGTCGATCACGTACAATGTCCAATTTCAGGTAATGAAAAGTTTCAAAAAATGTTGCACTACTTTTATCATTATCATGTTTAGTTATTAAGAAAATCACTTCAGCCTGTCCGGTATTGGTTTAATTTTATTTCATTATATTTGTTAACTGTCGTGACATTTATATGGGTCGCTAGCCCTGGCGCTAAATTCTTTTATAGCTAACGTCAGATCAACCCCTATCATCTCCGCCAACTGCCTTATCAGCCCCAAGTTGTTCCGACTTCCTACCTACGGTACCATTTTTTAACCTCGAACATTCAAAGCGTTCCTCAGTCACACCAGTCACTGTCATCTCTGCCAGTGACATTCTGGCGAAAATCTGTTTCAGCCCACGTCAGTATCAGCCACCAGTCGTACCATTTTACCGGTTATCACTTTAATGAAACTTTTTCTGCCCAACCTAACCTAACCTAGGGTACATGTTTCTAACCCGCGGGGCAAAGATACGTATTTCTAACCCGCGGGTCCAACATACGTATTTTTGTAAGGTACGTAATGCCGTTTTCTAACGTTTTTTTATTGAAGTTTCAATAAATTGATATTTGTTAGGTTGGTAAGCCTGTTTCGGTGTAATGACAGTGGCAGATATGGAAGTGGCAGATTTTGAAGTGGTGGAAAATGCGTGTGGGCTGAATCATCGTTAGGTAGAAAGCACGTGGAATGAAAGGTTTTTAGCGGTTATGACAGTGTCCGGCCATGACAGTGAGGTGAAGTGAAGTGGCGATAGTGCGCGTGTGCGGGAATAATTTTAGCGCGAACGCTGGGCTCCCCATTTATATCTCAAAAAATTGATTTAACAAAACAGAGGAAATAGTGTATCGCGAAATTACGACAATTACTAAAAATTAACATAAATATCATAATTCGTTTAACAATCGGTTGTCCCTACGAGGGTTAAGACATATTTTCACGAGTCCCTGGTAAATCTGGACGATGTGTTCTTGTTCTCTTCGTGCATCGCGACGAACACTGAGACAAGACCAGCTTATCAAGCCAATGTCCTTTCTTTACGTTTGTAAACCGCATGAATAAAATTCCTATCGCTTGCGGATGAAAGTTTCCACAGACGTTTTACATGCAACCATTGAGAAACCAGGAAGAAAACGATTGATATGAAAGAAAAATCTTCATCTTATGCAGTATATTTATTTATGTCATCTTTATATAAATGTACTCTAATGTTGGACATTTTTTGTTAAATAATGCAATGAAATGATTGTTTAGGATATGCTGACGTCTGTCAAGTTCATCCTCTGATCGGCTTTTTTTTTATAACATTAACAAGTCTCGTATTATCACCGCCTGTTGTTGAATATTTGTTTTATGTCAGCTGTTGTTTCAAAACATCAGATCGCTATGTACCTTCGGAATGGCGTATCAGAATTGGGTGCTATTTTCACAAACAATTTTTCAACATCAACAATTTTTTAGGGGGAATACATCATATTTCTGCCCTGTAATGTACCAGACAACGAGAAAAAACGAACATTTCTCCTCTTCCTTGGTCATTCATACCAGTAGAAATAAATAATCCTCCACACTCTGACGGGAAAAAATTAACGACACCTAAAAACACAATTTTTCAATTGTCTGAAACGGTGTTCTGGGTAATATTTTTACATGACCCTCTTTTACCCGTCGGAGGCTCCTTAGGCGTTACCTTGTAGTGAGGGACAGGGGCGTATGGGTGGGAGTTGGAAGGGTCTTTGCTCTACAGTGATCCTTTGATCGCGAGTAAGCCAGGAACTGGCGACACCTGTCTGCAGTAGTATTTTATTGGTAATAAAGTCACAGGACTACAAACGAAGGGAAGTTGCATTCACCTTTTTTATCCACGGTATTGTATGAAATGATATGTACCAGTGAGTCTGGTTGGAGAGTACAGGGGGAGTATACAAATATATAAATTAGAGAGTTGGAATGGTTAGCTGTAACATATCAGCCAATGCAACATCTAGGTACTGGTTACAGGGTAGCCTTTAATAAGATTATGGGTGAAGTTGACAAAAGGTTTCCCGATGCTTTTTCTCTGCGCAGGGCCAATCCTTAGTTCGATCATAAGTCTCACTGACATGATCCGTGTTCGGTCATAAGTCCCACTGACATGATCCGTCCAGTCCATATTCATCCGCGTGTTGATACGTACACTTCTATACATACCTTGCAACATGCATAAATGCATAAAACCATACAACCTTTCCATGGTCCGCCTTTAGAGGACCCAGTATGACCGAGCCGTCGTCGCTCAAGTCCCAATAGATTTATTGACCGTAATATCGTATACGAATGATGTTCTTTCGTTATACAGCAAGTAGCGAATTGATGTCGCGTTTATTTCAACAGAGTTAGCAGACAGTTGTACGCATTCTTTAGTGGTCTAGTTTGTTGAACAGTTGTACATGCCAAGAAGGACGGTTGTCATTTCTAGAAACAAGGGTCTCACTGTTGGCCACGGCTGTCAGCTCTCTCGTAATCACCGGAGATAAGACAGCCGACTTGTGTGACACTGTGGAACCGATGACTGTCAAGCCGACGATTAAAGCCATATAGTTGGTTATTATCACGAAGGTATTTAGGTTATTCCCATGAATATTATCACAAAGGTATTTAGGCTATTCCCATGAATATTATCACAAAGGTATTTAGGCTATTCCCATGAATATTATCACAAAGGTATTTAGGCTATTCCCATGAATATTATCACAAAGGTATTTAGGTTATTCCCATGAATATTATCACAAAGGTATTTAGGCTATTCCCATGAATATTATCACAAAGGTATTTAGGCTATTCCCATGAATATTATCACAAAGGTATTTAGGCTATTGCCATTAATATTATCACAAAGGTATTTAGGCTATTCCCATGAATATTATCACAAAGGTATTTAGGCTATTCCCATGAATATTATCACAAAGGTATTTAGGCTATTCCCATGAATATTATCACAAAAGTATTTAAGCTATTGCCATGAATATTATCTCAAAGGTATTTAGGCCATTCCCATGCTTTCATTGAGGAATGTTTTACGTTTAAAATGGTCTGTGAAACGAGTATAAATGCAATGGTTAGGCATGATTGGAGAATGGATGTGAATGGAGGAGTTTTGACGCTGTCCTTGTGAGGACCCGGATACCATAACGCACAGGGGTAATCCAGCAAACGCAGTCGAACCCTGCTGCTGACAATGATCTCGTACCACACTCCTGACCTAATGTGCGTGCTGCGGGGTCCTGACCGAACTCTCCAGCGGTTAAGTTTGTGTGCGAGTGCATGAGATGAGTTTGACGTTTGCCTTGCCGTCGGCCCTCTCCCTTCCTGGAGGATTCGGCCTAGTGTCTTTATCTGTTTCTCTATTAGGAAATAGATATGTGGAGCAACTTTGAACTGTGCAGATATTACACTTGAAACCACAGATAGCGCCTAGATTTATCTTATCATTGTATCTGAAATCGACTAACAAAATATCATCAGTATATCCAGTATTTCCGATAAACGTCGTACGCTGTTTTTTCTTTCTCTTTTTGGAATTGCTTTGCACTCACTCCAGCTTGATAGGGTGTCAGACTAGCTTCAGCAGAACCAGAGAAATCACTGATGGGAGTAACCACATCACTTGGCAGACTGTCACATGTACAACACGTATGGTCTAGCCATGTGATTTGATGGTCACAAAAAGATAGTTGAAACAGGACTATAATGCTCAACCTGCCTTCACTTCCCATTCACGTGTTTTGGAAAAAACACCCCACTCATTCATGAATGATGCCCATACATGAAGCTGCAGTGCAGTACCTGGTATTATCATGATGATACCTAATAGAATCGAGCATTAAAAACAGCTTGTCAATAATTACAAAAAGTCATTTACAGACGATCACAAATGAAGCCATTAGGCTTCATTTCAATATTTGTTGACTGGGAATCATTTCCTGTTCCCACTTGATTGCATTCATCAGACCGCCTCTGCAGTGTCCTCGCAGGGCTGGCGGTGCACGATGGAAGTATTACGAGGGACGGTGGATTGCTTACCGATAGGAGAGACTGATGCTGCAGAAACGTGTGCTGAGGTCAACGAGAGTGCTGACCGCTAAGGTTTAGAGTGTATGTTTAGATTTGCCTAAATTTAGTCCTATCGCGTATCTATCAGTTCCATCGGTAAAACCATTATTTTGGGAAAACCAATAAATACATAATTGCTAGGTGGACCTATTCTACGGCCTGCCATTGCTTCATACAGGGAAAGGCGAATGATTGCATAGTCAACTCTCGTTGCTTGTCATTACCGTCGGCCGTTCACTCATTTGTTTGCGGCTGCTGTTACGTTATGGGGAAATCGCAGGACTGCTTTGTTCAGTTCTTTTGTCAACAAATTGCTTGCCTCCATTTGAGGTCACCATCATTTGAAAAATCTGGATATTAGAGATAATAATTTTCTTGTGGAAGTTTTGTAATTTCCTCTGGTCTAAAGGTAGAATGTAAGATGACGTAACTAAGTTGGAAAGGAACATGAATTAGTAAATATAGGTTGATGTGTGGCAGACGTAACGACAGGATACAATACAAATATGACTCTTCTAATCACCATCTGAAATCGATTTCCCTTTGGTTAGGTGCACCCAAGATGACGTCACACAGTCGCAACCAGATCTTTCATGGGATAGTCTGTAGTCTCGATACACCGCAAATTAATGCGGGAACCGTTTGCATCCGCCACTAGTGAGGGTATTGAATATCAAACCGTCCGTGAAAACTTTTCAGTTGGAACGCACCTAGAATAAGTTTGAGCGCATTGGAAACCTAGAATTATTTTGGCATTGAAATTTCGTCCAACTGTTGATGACGATCTCATGCTTTGCGTAATTTGAACCACTTAAATAACGGTTTCGGCACCTTTAAAATATTAAGGTCTTCTACCGTTCAAGTACTTTTAGAAACTTGACACGTAAATTAAACGTATTGTGGTACCTTTACTTTCCGCGTAACCTTTATTATACGAACTGAATAATGTTATATATATTCAATAATTTCACGGAAATGCAATCGATTGTCATATATACACTTTTATTGATGAGTAAATCTATGTTAAAAAGAATGTAAATCCAACTGATACATAACGTGTATGTTAATATACAGAACAGAATGTCAAGTCTTCTTTACCATCATCATTTCCCAAGGCGGTAACTTCACGATGATTCCCTTGTCAATCAGCCAATTAATGTATATAGATCGTTCACAGGTGCTGCAGTAGGTGTTAATATCGTTTAGAACCCTGCCACCTCACTGTTGTTGACTAGTGCAGCTGCATCATAGACTAGACTTGAGCTTAATTCTTTGCGACACGGATGTTATAGAATTCTAAACTTTCACATATATGACAGATATTTCTTTTCATTTCATCTTTGTATTGATAATTTGACCAGAAAAAATTGCAATCGCCCATAGAAATAATCAGCAATGTAAACAATTTGTGCAGGAGTTCCACTTTTAAATCTGAGCTCCAATTGCATTTTTTAAAAATGATTAATCAATGTTGAAGACCGATCAATTGCGTTGAAGAAGAAAAGGGTGACCCCGCTTTTTTCTTGTATTTCCGCTTTTTGAGCGCTGTTACTGCCCCCGTCTGACACCTAACAGACTCGATTATTGTCCTGGTGCCGCCTAACACACGCTGTGGAAGGCTGTTTTTACCTTTCCAACAGTTCCTTGCCATTGGAGGGGCTTCTAAATTTTTTAGCCGGGGCTTGCCCGACGGGGAACCATACTAAGGCTCACGTCAGAGCTATGCATTCTAACGTCAGAGCTCTAGTGGAGATGGGCCCCTTATTCTAATTTGTTATATCTACTGATGGACTAATACTTTTAAAGTGAAATTACAATAAATGTTGGTACATATGAAGCTCTAGATATCCCATGGAAAACCCATCGCAGGTGTCTTTTGGAATGACTGACAAAAGTAGTGATAATTTATATATAATTTTTCATCAGCCTAGTGATTTACATATTTGTAACTACATTTTTGGACAAAGACTCAGACATAAATGTTTGGAATTGAAAGTCATCAATTCATTAATCCATCCGAAATAAATGCGTAGATAAATTTGTGTGAGAAAAAGCAGAAAAAAGTAAGCCTATTATATCACATCGGTTTCAGGAAAAAAATGCATTCTTCCGAATTGAGAAGAGATGCACACTATGTAAAATATGTGAAAGGGAAGTTTTTGTCTAAACTTTCGTAAGAAGTGACTTAACATCGTATAACCAAAACGTCAGAGGCTTTGACTACGCTGAGCCAAGCAAAATATTGTAAGTAAAATATCATAAATAAGTTAAGTACTAAAACAATTTTTTTCATGAATTGACGAGATTTAGTATTGATGATACCAAATATGTACCGAATAAGTCGGTCGCTATAACTTCGTTTGTTTTGTTTGGTCTCAAATAGAATCATAAAAATTATCGTGATAACTTGGGATTCATTCATGAATCGCCCTGGTGCCACACAATTATATTATTAGGAACCCATGGTTGTCAATACATGATATGTATTTAAAAAATCACTCGGATATTTTCAGTGGTTCAAGAGATTTACGATAGTAGGACTGGATTTTTTTCCGTAGTTCAAAAGATTTGGTCAGCGCATGAGCAGCTTTATTTGAAATAGTTTGCTCTGCAATTAAAAATGATTTCTATGGTAAAAAGATTGCTCCAACTTTGGTTCAATTTATTCATTTTGCTCGGTCTGTACCTGCTCATGACTCCTGTTGCAAGTTTGTAAATAAATGCTATCGAATGAAACAATCTAAACAGCTAATCTAATATCACGATAATAATATAAATATTACTAGGGTTAACAAGTGGCTGAAGGCAGCGAATGGGTTTTTGTCACAAACAATGCTGTCTAATGTTAGGGTTGAAATTACTCTGTGACTGATATATTTGTGAGGTCAATTCTAATAGCACAGGCGATTATTTACATCGAAATGCTCCTTCTTTGATAGACAAAGATTGAAATCTGCTGCTCCTGGCTTTTACTTTTGTTTTATTTGCAGAATTAACTAGCATGCAAATGTGAGAAAACAGAGCTTTGTTGTTCACAATCCGGACGGAGATGATCCCATATCATTCACCCTACTTTGCAGGTCAGCGTGTGAGTGTCATCTGAACCTATACCGAGGGGCTGTACTTGTCGTGGTCTTAACACAACTATTATTGATCATATTGATTAAAGACTTTATTCAGAACTTGTTTCATGTCCTACCACATCACCCCCACCCCTCTCCACCCCACGTTGTTTCTGCGAGCTTTCTTTATTTCTTGTCGACATTTTCATGAGGCAATTTATAACGTCCGCGATTGTTCCCCCAAATACAATCCCAATGTCAATCATTATTCGGATTTAATATTGCAGGCCCCTGAAGCCAAAATCTACTCTTGACTCCTTGTTTTGCCGAATGCAGACGAGCGCCCTTGGACGCGGTGACTCGAGGGATGGGATCGTGGGCAGGATGCGAGGGTCTAGAATGGGGCGAAAAGAGACGGTAGGCAAACAAGGTGCTAAGCGAACATAGTGACAGAAGGAACGACGGGTAAGAGTAAGAACAGAAGTGACCCTGAGCAAACATAGGAACAGAAGGGACAATGGACGAGCATGGTGTTAGGATATGTAATGGGCGAGCATACGGGCAGAAGTCTCTATGGGTGGATTTATTCCCAATTACATATTTGTACATAGGGCAGAAAGGCAGATAAGCGAGCATATTGGCAGAAAGAGCGATGAGCGAACATGGGGGCAGACAATGCGATTGGCCAGCCTTGGGGCAGAAGGGGCGATAGACATGCGAGAACGGACGATCATGCGAGAAGAAGAGGCGACAGACGAGCATGGCAGCAGAATGGGAGAAGGACGAGCACGGGGGCAAGGAATAAATCGTTGTAAAAGCTTTTATGTTTACGAGGGGAGCACAGTAATTCTTATACAGTGCTTCACTGGTACACCATAATGTGTACGGAATTAGTGTCTGGTATTCAAAATAGTGCTGGACTACAGTTGTGTAGGTGCTCCGAAGCTCAATTTTGGTTAGTATTACATTTGCAAACATAGTTTTACGATGTCGAATGAGGAGAACATTGTTTGGGAGTTTGGTATAGGTAAAGCATGTCTTTTGACAAAGATGGATTTAATGGTAAATCACATAGAGCGTAGTGGAAGGAATGTTGATAAATTGCTATGCAACATGTATTGCATCTGGGAGTTGTATAAATAGAGCAGCAGTTTTTGCTCATTAGGATGCATTAGTGTAACACCCGTATACGCGCAGCGTCATGTGTTAGGTTGACAACAATATAGGCACGAAGTGGTGTCCTAGAATGTCATAGTTTGGCATGTATATGGGCACGAAGTGGTGTCATAGTTTGGCATGTATATGGTCACGAAGTGGTGTCATAGTTGGCATGCATATGGGCACAGGGGTAGTTTGAGCCTGCCTGCTGTAAGGGAACAAACTGGCACCTTAGTATGATGTATATTTGGGCACTGGGTGATGTATCAGCACCTAGAGATGTCTTTGAATGACACATTTATGGGCACAGACTGATGTATAGGCCTCACAGCTGAATGAACACAGAGTCATGACCGAGCATGATATATGCATGGTCACAGGATGAGTCAGAATAACACCTGGATGCACACACAGTGTTGTATTACCACGACACCTGTATCTGTACAAAGTGATGTCATGCATCACATTTATTAGAGCAGCGAGATGTTCTTCTTACCTTTTTTTGTCACCATCAAATCGGAATGAACGGAATTGTGACAACTAGAATTTATAGAAAAACTTCAGAGAATATCCATATTTTTTCTTAATGTAATCACGTCGTTGACAATTATCTAATTTTAGCTTTTCAATTGTTGTAAAGCTCGTAACAACAACCTCACAAACAGCTTATCCATTGATAATTCACTGAGTAGCTCACTCATGACTAGAGTCACATGCCAGATGGCACTGCACTAAGTTTTATTCAAAATTCACAGCTCATCAAGCCATTCTAGGCGTAGCCTCTTCTCTGTTAATGTGTCAATTTGATTTGGCTTCGCCATCACGGTGAGGCCTGCTATGAAATTCGTGTTTTAGAAACACGAAGTCCATAAATTCGTGTTTCTAACAATAGCCGAGTATAAATAAGATTGACCGCTATGATGAACAGAGAATAGGGGAGTTCTCGTTTATATGGAATATTTTGATCTCTTATCGAGCTTCATAGCTTCATTAAAAATATTGTTCGATGTTGAGCACTCATCTGATTTCTCTCATTGTCGTCCTACTGCTTGGATTCATCTACACGTCAGTGTGTTATTGTACAGACATGCAAGAAGGTGGCACAAGCGGGAGTCCACTCCATCCTCTCGTCGTACATGAATCAATTAAAGTGGAAAGCAAGGCCGACTGACATTAGGTGTATTCTAGGATATCTTCTTCGTCCACTAAGAATGTGCGATTTTGAATATTATGGCATTGATAAGTACAGTAAGCGTAGACAATTTGTCATCGTCTAATATTGAACGGCTCATTCGTTGGTAATTCATAATAATTCATTACACAATTCATATATATAGAGAAGCACTTTTTATTTCGGCATAACAGCCAAATCAGTGTAGGAAGTTATATCCCTTGTCGACGAGGGGACTGACGTCAACACAAAGGATATTAAATTAAAAATCAAACAACTTGTGATGGAAGGCTTTCAATATCATTTATTGTCCAGTAACGTTTGTAAACAAATACATCTGAAAATGATATAGACCAATCCATATCCAATAATATTGAGGGCAATGTTACGGTCGTGCCAGTGCAATTTCCATCGATGAATTTTCCACGCATCTTATGCCTCCCCCGACGCTAGTGGCAGATTTGAAAATGAATCTGTTCAATGAGGCCCTGATTAGCGTCTTTAACTTCTGCCCTATTTTTGAAGGTGCTCTCTTGCCTTCCACCTTTAACATAACATTATTCGCAGAGGCTCTCCACCGTTGGCATTATCCTAGTTCATTCGGTGAGGATAGTGTTCCGTTGCCAAGGATTTTTAGCTCATAAATAACTTTATTTACTAATTATTGACGTTCAGTACCATATAGAAAGGAATAACAAAGTCTTCAAAGAAAAGATCAAGATGGCCCCAACAGTGAGCATGTAAAAAGCAAAAAGAATATAAGGATATATAGTAACATATAGACCTGCAAAAAAGCGCAAAGACATTGCCTGTTCTACATCCATGTGCGTTAAGTGCAGCAGTTTCCACTCATGTTCTGTTCGCGAGCAGTCATTCCAAGCAGCTATTCCAAGATTGTCTTGGATTCTCGTTTTCATATCTTGATCAAAAGCATTGCTCTAGAAGAAGTGCCTTTTCAATAATAAAATAGATGCATGCAAATTGAAATTGTATTATAGAATAAAAATAGCAAGTTCATAAAAAAAATGTACTCACAAACAAATCGATTACTTGCTAAGTGTTGTAAACAAAATTGTCCTGCTGTACATTAGCAAAAAAGTGCCTTGTTAACTTTCCTTCTGATAGTTTCGGCAAGAGGTAGAACCAGTGCATTAAAAAGTTTGATTTCCCAGTGTCCAGTTGTTATCAACCTTGTTTCAACAATCATCATTCTGGGAACTTCTACTTCATTGACCTAAATCTCCTCACGTGCACGAGGAGCATGTTTCGTTGGTGGGGCAGGGGCACCAGCCAGTGGGAGGGGATCGAGGAGAGGGGAGGGCGGCGCAGGGTAGAACGCCACATGTACAGAGCTATACAACTCATGAGCCCTAAAATCCCAGGGCGTCACCAGTTCAGAGTGTAAGAAGCCAAGAACGTAATTCGATGAGAGATTCGTCATCCCAGAGCGTCACAAACCGAGAAAGTTACACGCTCAATGCGTCACAAGCGCAGAGGCTCATGAGCCCATAGCCTCCCAATACCAACGCGTAACTAGCCCATATCGTCGCTGTTAAACGAAAAGTGTAGTTTCACCTTATGTTTATTCGGCCCCGACCTACTGCCGAGCCCCCGTGTCGTATTCATATTCAATGTATTTTCATTTAACGTATTTCGGCCCGCACCGCCATAAACTTGATAGTATCTTAGAGACTGACCGCCTAACAAGGAACTGACCGCAGATAGCCTGTGTCTGCAGCCTTCCTCCTACAATCCAAACTGTCACCTAAGGTGCTAAAGTATCAAATGTAATTGCGCGGACAGACGCTAAACTTCTAATATGCTGTGTCTGCCCGGCCTGGTCGCCACATGTTCGTGGTCCCGTGACCTCCAGAGAACGGTCCCTTCCCGGATCGGATCCCAAGATAGGCACAGCCGCCTGGCTTTCCAAAACTCCCCAAGGTGTTCTGGCCTATTTCCCCCAGTATATAAGCTCTGCATGTTGCTGAGCCCTCATACTAAACTTGAGGCTGGGCCAGACTACCCCACCTCATCGTCTCCGTGTCTCTATCAGATATTTGCGTCAAGCCTTCCGTGACAGCCCTCACCCTGTCTCCAACTTGTCCACCTTGTCTGACTAGCGATAGCAATCCGAGCTAAAAGAACTAAAAACTCCACCCGATAATTCCTAATCAGCCTGATCGAATGAACAACACTTAAGTTCCAGCGCTTTATTCTTTATACCAACCACGCAACAGGAAAATAGGGAACAAATTTTACAGTCGCCTTCTGAATGCGTCACCAGACAAGAGTTTTACAAGACGAGAGCGACAATAGCCCTAAGCGTTACAAGACAAATTCAATAAGATCCCAGAGTTTCACAAGCGCAAAGCCTCTCAAGAGTGGAACGTTCCAACACGAACACGGATCCAGATCATCAAAATACCATTGGGCTATTCGTTAATAGAGTCATTAGTCCAGACCGTTACAAGCCCAGAGCGTTACAATCACAGGGTGTTAGAGGCCTAGAGCGTTACAAGCTCAGAGGGTTACAACCCCAGCGTGTTAGAGTCCCAGAGCGTTACAAGCTCAGAGTGTTACAGCCCCAGGGCGTTATTATCCCAGAGCGTTACGAGCCTAATGCGTCAAAAGCCAAGACCGATAAAATCCACGAGTGTCACATAAAGTACAGAGTGTCACCAGCCCAGATAGGTAGAAGCCCAGAGTGACACAAACCGGGAGCGTCATAAGCCCACAGCGTCACCAGCTCGATGCATTGCAAACCAAGAGCGTTACAAGCCCAAGGCGTCACAACCCCAGAATTTCACAAGCCAAGAGAGTCACAAACCCCGAGCATCACAAGCCCAAAGCAAAACAAGCACACGGCTTTCCTAGCCCAGAGCTCTACTAGCTCAGAGCGCGAGAGGTATAGTTCGTCACACGCCCAAAACCTCACAAGCCCAGAGCGGCACAGGCCAAAAGCGTCACCCTCCCAGAGCGTCACAAGCCTACAGCGTCGCATACCCAGAGTGATACAATCCTATGGCGTCACACGCTTATCGCGTTACATGCCCAAGAAATCACAAACCTAGTGCCTCGCAAGCTCAGAGCGTCCCAAACCCAGAGCGTCCTAACTTGTACTGCTCAGAAACCCCCGGAGCAGTACAAGTCCGAGGCTTACTGCTCTCTAATCCTCGATCGCTCCATTACGTCATTCTTCGCTCAAACGTCTGTTGTCAAAGGCGGTCCACCTGGCTGACGCCATCTGCGACCCCTAATCCCGTTCCTGCGCGGTGGGCCGCTGCAAATAAAAACGGATTCCAAAAAATATGCATTGATCGCTAACAATTTCCTTTGTAAATTGATTTTGTCAATTTAAATTGATTCTCCTTGTTGGCACTTGACCATGAGCCTAATTAAATTATATACAGAAACAAATATGGGGAGAGAAAGTTGTTTGTGTAAGTAATAAAATTAGATACAAAAACGAATATTGGGATAAAAATTTGGATTGGAACAGACTCGGTTGTTCATACAATGTTTGGAATAGGTCATGCCATACACAGACTGCATAATTATTCAATTGGAACAAATTGGGTGTTATCCATGTCGCTGATATTGGGTCAGCCTAATAATGCATGAAAAATTCTCTATCGAGCCAGTGACTGAATATAGATAATATATAACATAGTTCATTTATACGCTGGTCGCAGAGCTTCTGCTTACGAGAGACGCATCATAGTTACGCTGGATACGGGCTTCAGTTTACGAGAGACGCATCATAGTTACACTGGATACGGCCTTCAGTTTACGAGAGACGCATCATAGTTACGCTGCATAAGGGCTTCAACTTACTAGAGACGCATCTAATGTTACGCTGGATGCGGGCTTCAGTTCATGAAAGACGCATCATAGTGACACTGGATACGAGCTTCAGTTTCCGAGGTACGCAGCTGACCAAAATTTGCTCTGAGGTGAGGTTCATCCAATCACGATGCGAAGGACAAGATCGTTTCGGTCGTACAAGCAAGAAAGCTGAAAACATGGACTGTTCTGATTAGTACTCATTTAAATGACTATTTTTCGTTCAGTTAGCTGAGTTTGATAATATAAAATATACTGAAAATGATCCAAGAATGTAATTTACTTCCCGCTAGAGAAGTTTCAACTAAGATGTATTGGCTACGTGTTAATACATTTAGTGGCGAACAGTCAAAATGTTAGTTCTTTTGCAACTAGATGGTCTAGTTCTAATGTATACCATTTGGTTTATAAATGGCGGTCGGACGATTTTTCGATACAATGGTTAAACTGACCATAGCAATAACAACAAAAAATGTCATAATAAAGTATATTAATTTTTTCCTCCTCAAAGAATTTACAGATTCTGTAGTTGGGTCAAATATGGCGGCATATATCACGAAGCATCCGTCATCTTCTTGATTGGCATCCGCTGCTATCAAAATGAGCACTGGTCGGCCTCGCTTGCGTTCCACCGCGAGAGGTTGGGGTTATGCGTTCCACCGCGAGAGGTCGGAGTGATGCGTTCAATCGCGAGAGGTCGGAGTGATGCGTTTCACCGCGAGAGGTCGGAGTGATGCGTTCAACCGCGAGAGGTCGGAGTGATGGTAGACGTATCAGTTCAGCGATCGGTTCCAGGTTCATAAAATGAAAGTGCGCGAAGTGACAGATCAGTCCCGCTTGCCGCCGGGGATAGTTCATGAGGTACGCTTCGTAGCGATGCTGACCTCAAATTCCAGTCAGTATTAAACTATGAACGGGTTTCAATCTTGTACGAATATAAATGAGAATTTAACGAAACGGACGCGGTCAATCATCACCTATTTGGTTAGCCTCTCGTCTCTACTGTTGAATTTTACTGATCATATGTCGTGTTCTCCTTTCATCCGTGAACATATCATTTGCGTCCAATAGTCGAATAATCGTAAGTGTAAATTCGTAAGCACGATTAAACTGATCACATATGATTTTGAGATTATATAAAACTTCCAAATATAATCGTTCGGTTCTTTGTTACGTAATTCCCAGCAGCACCGCAAGTGTGGTCATAGTTTGGGAAATAAAATGAATACACTCGCAAAATACGTCCTTCCGGGCATTTCAGGAACAGGCTTCTTCTGCTTCCTTGATTTTTCTTCTTATGATGACCAGAAGCTTTTGTTACTAGTACTGTTAACAGCGGGCTACAGCTCATTTTAGGGTCGATGAGAGATGCCTGCAGCTGGCCTGCTATAGAGTCGCATTAAGTGTAACAAAAACCAAATGTACTCGGCAAATTTTGCCCCCAATTTCCTTATTGGTGAAATTCAACCAATACAATCGAATAACATGAAATGTCCGTGGCATTTATTCTGTTGAAGTAAATTGCACCCGGGGCTTATTCTTTGAATGCGAAAGATGGGGTCAGCCATTTATGAAAAATTGTTGTTTCGATGCCCGCTGTCATTGCGGTGGTGGCAGAGCGAGATGCGGGCAAAACTCTGAGTGAGGTGCGGATGTGCTACGGTCAAAAAGGAGCACTCATCAGAATAACATTTTACCATCTGCCTTGAGATTCCTAGCTCACTAGGGATTAAAAATTACTCACGGCCAGAATACCTTTTTTTGGTTGAGTAAGTCGTCGTCAAGTAAAGCTCACTGACGTACACCTTTCTTGCTGGACGATGCTCTCATATAATCGTCTTTTCTTCGTCAACATGCATGTGTATACTTTTATACAGGAAACGTTTAGCGTATAACATGGAATTAAAAAACATGACCAGCTTCCAAACAATATTTTGTTCGACACATAAGTTGCATTTCACGAATAATATGAACATATCCAACAGCTTGGATGTTCCTAGTATTCGTCGGATGTTTTATAGGGGTTCGGATGACTCGTTGACATAAGTCTTTGTCAATCTCTTCACTTCTGCTCTTCATTAGGACAGAATCGGGCTATGCTATTTCAAGTGATTATTATCAATTGCATGTAACTGCTTCCTATTAGTTGGATACATTTCTTACAAGGGACCTGCAAGCCAAGCGGTTTCGTGAATAAATGCATATATCAGTCGATTTTAGTGTGATCATACAATTGATTTCGTCAAAATATCCACAGAAAAAACAGTAGTCAGGTAATTTTCATTTTACAGTCGAGTCTTTCGTTCGGCACTAGTTTCTAGTAAGCTGATTTTACGGAAGGAAAACAATAGAAGGAATGAAAATTTGACGTAACAGGAAACAGCAATCAGAAACTTTTCAGAGGGCATCTTCGTAATTTTTTTCCGACGAAGGAATGTCTTTCCAACTCACGAGAAAATATCAATCAAGCGGAATATGACCAGAAAAAAAGCATGACGGGATTTTTTGTAGCAGAAAATATTGACGCTCAGTAAACTCTCTTTAAATATTTCTTCAATGGGAGTGCATCAGATCTAAATACATTACAGGGGTAAAGGTTCCTCCGCTGAATATTACATAAATGAAAAATTACTTCAAAGTTCCAGAATCCAAGTTGTTTAACAGTTAAGTTAAAGAAGGCTAGACTGGTTAATTATCCTTTAATTTCCCGTGATGAATATTAGACTCTAATAGTTACATGAGACAAGAGACTTTACTGTATCGGGACATCTGATACAAATAATATTGTAAAAATGAAACTGTAACGAATGCAACAATTATAACAGAATAGTTAAAACTATTGGAAATACATTCTTAAAAGTATAACACTCAATGAGGATACACTAATATGAAGAAACACTTACTGCGGAGACCTCAAACATGGTAGGGAAAACAAATTATAGGACCAGTGATTTTCCTTCGTTGCAACGGTGTCCGGACAATCACTAAAGGCATGCATTCATTTTTTTTTGTACAAAATTAAAACACACGCAAATGAAATAGCTACCAGAGCGTCCTCTCATTTTCACGGCACCCGGAGTCTCGGAGGCATTTAAGAAACACTGCCATAAACAACTTTTATGGAAAGTAGGGTTTCGAACAATAAAGAAATGGTTTCGAATTATTTTGAACAATCAAGTAATGATGTCGAGCCCTTAATTAGGTCGAACACGTCAGCATTAAAATTTTAAATCCCAATGACACATCAGCGAGAAGATTCACATGTTGGACTGTTGTGGAGTTCATTACAAACTAAGGATACATATCAATACTATTTTTTTAGCTACAAAATGAGACACAATCTCAAAACGACGTTGGGGAAATAATCAACTTAATACCCTGAAACATTGAAGACACTTTTTTCTATTTTTTTGTTTGAGCTGAAAGGAATCGTCATTGTGAACAGAGGGGAAAACTTCCATGAGAAAATAGTGGTGAGCTTCAGGTAATTTAAAAAAATAGACTCTACTCATTGATATGAAATGCAGAATATTATGATCCTATGTCTCTTCTAGCATAAGATGAGTAAAATCATCATGAAGGTAATTAGCGGCTTCTTCCTGCTCCGAAATACTCCATCCCAATTATTGATTGGATTAACTAAGCAAAAAGGAAAAACTTGTTTTTTCAAAACTCATTTGGTATCAATTCTAAACTTAGGTAATTTTTGTTTCTAACCCATTACAAGTGGGCACAAAGAGACACACAACATGAAGACTACTGGGTGGTCTATGAGTAACGAGCATTCACTATTTTGTATCTCCACAAACACTGGTTTCTTTACGAGTCATAAGAAAGACAATATTGAGCTGTTCGAGTTTAATAACAGCTGCTCTGAGGGATGCGTCCTCGATATAAAACCCTGCATCGACAGCGAAAAGAAATGGTTCGACGACAGGAATGCTGACAAGGTCGTTAATGGATAAATATATTAAAACCAGTCTCAGAACCAAAACCTGAGAAGCTCCATCAGTGACTGGCATTAAGCCGCTTGATACATCATTAAGAAGTCAATGTTGCGTTCCATACAGGTCAATTCACAATGACTACAAACGCTAATTGGTGAGCCTAACGCTTACACCGCCAGGACATCTCTGTGAGTACGCATATTGAAGAAAACTGAAGAGAAAATGAATTTCAAAAAAATCCTTTTAGATCATGCAATCATATTATCCTCCCAGCATCAGATGCACGTTCAATAACAACTTGCCTTTGTGTGTAGAATATTACCCATTAATTACGTGCTTGCGCTCAAATAAGTCAAACAATGCAATCATTACCCATCTTATTCGTCATTTCCATACACCCACAAGCGATTGAATTCAGTTCCAAGTTCGTGCGCCATCTCTTCCTGGCATATTAGTCTAAATAAGATTTCATCGGGATATTTCAGACACCTACGACTCTATACGAAAATCATTTCCAACATTCATGTTATAAAAAGCGAAGTTTAAATAAAAAACTTGTGAATAAATATAAAATTGAAAATAATCAAATCAATGACCTAACCTACGAAAACAAAAAATGTTTTTCGACTTTTTACTGATGCTAAACAGAATCAAACTAAGGCCCGATAAATAAAAGTGACTGTGAATATTTATTACTATCATTTTTTCAGACAATTTATTGAACATTCAAACCGTAAGATATTGGACGGTAATAGGATCCGCTATCTGAGCCTTTACACACTGGCACCACACGTGCATTCTTCTTAATATCAGGTTATACTCATAAATGCTTGAAAAACATTCCTGAGGGAACATTTGAATTCAACTTAATTTAACAAGTATAAAAATTTAATAGCGATGGTCATTATTGATGTCGATTCTAATACTTATTGACAGTTAATTAATTAACTGCGAGTCAAGTTCGATGTGGTAGTACGACCGGATACCAAATGTGGACACAACCACACCTATGCTACTATATCAGGACATCTAATATTTAATGGTATATTTGGATTCTGAAGTCTTATTCTGGCGATAAAATAAATATGTTTGTATTTGTATTAAAAAAAGGTAAAAAGATGATTTGATAAAAAGATAATTTGGTGATAAAAAGGTATATAAATAATTTTGGTGATAATAAGATGATTTGATATCCGAGGTCAATTAAAGTTCTCCTGTTCCGGCGCTCAATGGTCGACTTGTAACTGATAGTAACTGCCCGCATTTGATATTGTCGCATTATGTGTGATGGAAATCATGCAAGCCTTGCACCACATTAGTGTTTGCATCAACATTACTGCCCTGTCGGCGTTTCTGAAATTTCACAATAGGATTTGATTGAACAGCGAGCGCACTGGTGATCAATATCCAAATATGTTCAGGCACTATATTTAAAGCTAGAATGGGCCGATTGAAATTGAGTGAAAAGGGTGAATTGAAATAAACGAATAATGAAAGATTCGAGGTTGGATGAAATATGCTCATTTATTGAAATGAACACATGCTGTGGGCAAATGTATCCATTTGTGCGCAGATGATACATCATTTTTTTCTACGTTTTGCCGAACAGGTTCGCATATTACAAGGGTCATCCAACGTAAATAGCTGAAGTAGTATATCCTGTATTTGGTTGTAGGGTACTTTTTTGCTGCAAATTTCTGAATGTCCAATTAGATGCCCTCGTGAGCACGTTTCATTAGCACGTCATTTACGTAAACGATCAATAGCAGTTTGATGAGCTCAGTATCCTGGCTAGCAAGCTGATGAGATTTAATAGGAGTAGATATGTCGCCTAATGCAATTATTTGAGTCGGACAATGTAATGGTGAAAATGTATCGGATTACTTTTCCAGAAAATCTTGTCATACTTTAGCCCTTCGTAACTCGGACAATGTAATAGGTATATGTGATGAAATACTGTTGCGCGATGACTAATTACTTTTGCTCGCATGGGGAGGGAGGTCGCATCCTTATCTAGCTGTTGGCCGAAGTCAGATAACGGCGGGGATGGGCGACGTCAAGGGGGCGGACGGACGAGTGTGCAAACGGGCGGGTGGGCTTTCGGACGTGGCATTCGAGTTCTTATATTCATAATGTATACATATTGTAAATATGTGTGTGATGTTTGTTTGTCTGAACTGCAAAGAAAGCGGTATCTCGTTTTATCTGATATTCATGGGGTAACTGAGCTAGACGGATGAGTTGCTCTACATTGCACGAAGACCCTTAACCATAATATCATTGTCCTTGCGGGCGGGCAACGTATTGAGTGTCAGGATGACCTCAACTCAGTGTTACACTGATTTATATATATATT
>SDVV010000054.1:0-45537 GCA_016164225.1 Gammarus roeselii | reverse complement strand
GGGTCCCCCAGTTTCTCAAAAGGCTCCCAAAGGGTCTCAAGGGAGTCCCAAAAGGCCCTAGAAAGATCCAAGTGGACCACCCCAAATCCACCTGGTCTCCCAAGTCCCTCGGGTTCCCGAAACCATGGGTCCTCGAGTCCCGCGGATCCCACGAGTACCTCCTCTCCCTGGGTCACCTTCTCTCAACCAACCTCGTTACATATAATAATAATGATAACAAATTTAAAATTCATCACCATGAAAAAAGGGCAGAGAAAAATAATAGAGCCCAAGCAAGAATAAATAATAAAATACTAAAATAAAGTGTTATTGATCTATAAAATGAATAAGCATCCATCCACCCCAACAGGGAATGATGCTGATCTTCTCTCCTGGGTAGGAGGATCAGCCTGGGGGAGCGAATCGCGGCCGCAGCCTCTCGTCGCCCGACTTTGTGCTCAGTTTGGTATTGCAGGATCTCTCTTTCTGTCATGTCCTGGGGGCAGTCTTCGTGTACCGTGGGGTAGCCGTTTACTTTGCAGTAAAAGCAGTGAGGTTCTTCGGAATGGCACGACAAGGGATCGTCTCGCTTATCGTGGTCGTCCTGGGAGCAGTGTGAGCGTCTTTTTTTACCGTTACAATTTTGGCTCAAGTGTCCGTATTTCTGGCATTTATAGCATCGCATCGGACGTCTTTCGAAGGATGTAACCTTGGTTTTGGCGTCAAAGAAAGGTATGTCTATGTTGTTAGGTGTGGTGGGGCAATTGAATTCAAGCAGAAGGGCCGTGGTGGTGTTTCTTCTTCGTTTGATTTTTGGTATTTGTCGGCTTCATCACTCGGGAGACCATCGCTGTAAATCAGGCCTGAACTCATGGAAAAAGTTGGGTGTGGTATGATTTTGCAAGGTTTTTCGCATATTCTGTTTCTGGGGAGTATAGTGTCACTTTGAAGTTTTATGTCTACTTCAATGGTGAAGCTATCGTCACCGTTGGCGGTGATGTTGAGAATTGGACGGCCAGTCATGGAGCCCAGTTCTTCTCGTAGATTATATGGGCAAATATCCGATCTGTCATTGACATCAAAAGTCATTTTCAAGTGTTCGGGAAATTTAGGGCCGTTGTTGAATAGGTTGTGGTCATCAAATCGTGTGTATTGTCTCTCTTTGTGTTTTATGGTGTTCGGGCGTTGCGAGTTTCGGCTGGGAGGAAAGCGATGTTATTGGAGAGGGCAGAGGCGGAAGTACACAAACATGTTACGGGTTCCCTGACCTCTATTCTCTTCATCAGCTCTTCCAGTCGGGCATTCATAGTTGCACAAAGGTTCTCGAGTGTAGCGAGACGATCGCCGACTTCACTGGAGGGCGCCGAGCAGTCCTCAGTCTCCAGCTCGGGAAGGCCTATCATTTTGTATATCTTGCCCAGAGTATTCGGCATTCCGGTTATATTCGCGTCCAGCTCGAGACGCGTTCATCAGTGTCGTCGATTA
This sequence comes from Gammarus roeselii, assembly GCA_016164225.1. Lineage (NCBI taxonomy): Eukaryota > Metazoa > Arthropoda > Malacostraca > Amphipoda > Gammaridae > Gammarus > Gammarus roeselii. The sequence goes on along the minus strand of SDVV010000054.1, from coordinate 44,073 downwards.
CGACCTCAGTCAGGTCTCCTGTCGATGAGGAACTTTTAAGGGGCTCGTCTTTCTTTCTTGCAGACTTGCTTGAGTGCGACGCTCTGGAAGGGCCGTCAGCCCCTCTCCGGCTTCTACCCGGGGTTCTGGGTAATGAAGGTGGGGCCTTCTGTACATTTATTTCTTTTGTATATACAAATAAATACACTAACTTAATTGCTCTTAAAACTAGCCTTAAATATAATTTTTTTGTTTCAATTTATTTGAACTTTTTTTATCGAAGTCGCGAGACTTTGAATTTGACCAAACGTGAATTCCAACGAGGAGACCACGGTTAAAACTATGTCGCACGAGGAGGCCATTTGTTTATTACCACACAACCCACAAAGTTAATTTAGATAACAGCAATGACACTCTACCTCTCCACTTGGCCGGTCACATCTTTCTCTCCTCCCACCTCCTTGTATCTCGACACGCGCGTGTCGGTGGGTATCGAGGGTTTCGGGTGGTGCGCTGGCGCGGTTTCCCCAACCGCAGGTAGAAATCGGGGCTAAGCAACAACAACAACTTAGTGGAAGACTTGGAGGCACCTCCGGAGTGTTAGGAGCGAAGCTGGATACCTCTTGTATGAGGTGAGAGGGGGTGTGTGTTCAAGTGAATACTCTCCCTCATCTGTCTGTGGAAGGGTATCACGAGTACTCGTCGCAGAAGGCTGAGCAAGGAAGACAGGAAGGAGATGAGGAGGGGGGAGACAAATATAATGCAAATAAAACAGGGGAACCGGTGGGGGGCACCCCGAAGTTGGATTGACAAATCGATGCCATTCATGGACACCAAAGCCAGAAAAAGCAGTGGGAGGAATGTAATAGTCTATTCAGAGAAAGAACGTTCCAAAACAGAGAATCTACAACAAGGGGAAGCAGTACAGCATTACAGGTAACCACTAATAAAACCGCCGGAAATAAATCTTCCAGACAGCAACAAGAGAGGGTAACCGAGACCCGACCGGGGGAGGAGTCCGATTCGGATTGGTAGCGATGACGCTGATGGCGCGGAGGGAACGTGGCCAGACAGATACAGATACTAGGCCGAATCTCCCAGGAAGGGGAGTGGCCGACGGCAATGCGCATCTCAAACTCCTCTCATACACTCGCACAACTTAGGCCTTTAGCGCTAAAGAGTCCGGCCGGAAGATCCAGCAATACACTCCGGGTCATGAGTGCGGTCCAAGGTCAGTGTCGGCAGCAGGGCTCGACAGTGTGACTGGTTTACCCTTGCCGCTAAACAATGTTCAACTTGGATCTTATTAGTCCGAATATTCTACGGTTTCCACCCAAAAAATCAGACCAGAAACACATTGTTGGTTCGGCAGAAGTATTGATGGACCACTTGTTGTTAGTCCGGCAGAAGTATTGGCGGGCATATTGTGGCTAGTCCGACAGAAATGTTGGTGGGTTTGGCCTATTGTTGTCGATTCCTCAGAAGTATTGGCGAACCTTTTGTTGTTGGTCCGGCAGAAGTATTGGCGGGCCTATTATTGTTGGAGCGGCAGAAGTATTGGCGGGCCTATTAAAGTTGGTCCGGCAGAAGTATTGGCGGACCTATTGTTGTTGGAGCGGCAGAAGTATTGACGGACCTATTGTTGTTTGTCCGGTAGAAGAATTGGCGCGTCTTTTGTTGTCGGTCCGGCAGAAGTATTGGCGGACCTATTATTGTTGGTCCGGAAGAAGTATTGACAGACCTGTTGTTGGTCTAGCAGAAGTATTGATGGACCTATTGTTGTTGGTCCGGAAGAAGTATTGGCGGGCCTATTGTTGTTGGTCCGAAAGAAGTATTGGCGGGATTATATAAGTGAGTCATCAGATTGTCTAAGAGCCAATATGAAAGGGCACAACCTGGATTACGAGCATTATAACACCGAGGGTTCATACCTGCAGCATCTCTACGCATGAGCTAAGAAAATATCTAACATAAAAAAAGGCTGCGCTGGTCTTTTGGGTGGTTATGCTATGTTGTGCCTGTATCACAGCTCCCGCCGAGATGGTGAGCAGACGTATGGGCATAAGGTTCATAGGCCAGACCGCTGGAGCGCTGCGGTGATAGAAGTTAATGAAACCCACGTTTAATATAGAACCGAATCACCCAAGGCAAGATGAGTAACTAGATATCAAAGTTCAAAGACAAAACTGTTACATACAAGAATCAAAATTGATGATCAGACACACCGTGGTGACCGTTTATTAGCTTTGTGGACCGGAAGTGTATTCGGGTTTGGCTTACAGCAGCCATCAATAGTCGCAGCACAGTTCCTGGCAGGGCTGCTGGCAAACGGTTCATTTAATTGTGCACACTGCAACAATCTTTATGATATTAAAACACATCCCAGATTATTGATTAAAATCGGTTGTTTGGTTTCGTGAACTAAATATTTCCGCAAAGCACTAGGTAAGGTAAATAAACGTAAATGGAAGTAGACGGACATAATATCATGGTATAGTGATGAATGTTGGCAAGTAATTCAACAGATTTGCAGAATGATGTATCCACGCATAAAAAAAACATTGAATAAGATGGAAAGTCCAGAAAATAACAGTAAAACATAAATGTTCACAGTCATTGGACGCTTACACCAGAAACAAAGCGGACGGACATGTTAGCTTTTTATGTGTTGGCGTTTGAAAATAATGCAAAAGAAAAAGTTAACACCCAAAGAAAGCAGCCAGCAAATTGTATTAGCAGCACGCTGATAGCTGGGATAACCGGTCAAGAAAAAAAAGCATACGAAAGTGACAACCTGCTAACTTTGTGGGTAGTTAGATGCTTGTTACCAATGTCTTATTCTCAAACACTGCTTACAGAGGGAAAAAAAACAAGTAACACAGCAGGGTAACGCCGTGGCGTTACAGCAGCCAACCAAAGCAACCCTACGATGAAATCAGAAAAATCAACCGAGAGGAGAAAAGCTTCATCAGGCAGGCATCAGCACTGGAAAAGTAACTAGGGTTCTGTCGTAGTGAGGATACTCGAAATTACACGCCTTTTCATCATTCGTGAGCCTGATTATAAATTCAACGCGATATTGAAGTAAACTGATGCGTTTTTCATTGCCATGGTTCCAGGAAAGACGGTCATTATGCAAGTAACAATCCAGGCTGCGAAGCGTGTCGTCAAACAGTTGTCGCAAGAGGGTTAGTCTGTTAGAGATATTGTAACAATAAAGGGCACGAACAACTCCCATCTTTCATTAGTGAACACCTTAAAACAAAACCAGTTCCTGCTCCCTTGAAAAGGGTAAAAAGGCAACACCTGAACAAAAACGCAATGTAAATTTATGTACAAAAGATGCAGAAGCATTTTCATTGTAGAAGATTCGGGCGTTGCGCAGAATACGGTTGTGTAAGGCAACGGCAAGCTGTTGGAAAACAACGTAAGGGAGGTCACCCACACACTGACAAGGATCGCCACAGGAGGTGAGCTGGACCTACTGTCGCGCGCCCTGGCGGTCATGCAGGAGCTTCTCATACTGCCGCTTGATGTAATTCTTGGACGTCTCAAGCTCGTCACACTTCTCTTGTATCTCGCGACGCTGGCAGTGAGAGAGAGAAACACGTCAGAGACACGATCAGACAAGCAAGTGACGATGGTCGGGCTGATGGAGGCGGCAACTGCGACGCAAGACACTTCTACACAGTCGACTATTTGTGGTGATGGCGCCCTTCTTCAGACCATTTACCAGGTGAATATCGAAATGGTGTTTAATGGAAACAATGTGGCTCGTGTTTCTCCACATAAAAGTTTAGAATTGATCATCAAGAGTTCTGAACAGTTTGGTATGGAGGTTCCAGAGAGATTTGAAAGATCTTAGAACATGCTGAAGAACTTGTGTTGGCCATACGGGTAAGTATCCATGTGAGAAAATTTCTGAACAAGGCACTAAGTTCTAACACATAAAGAAAGTGAAAGAAGATTTTTATACAAAAAAAAGAATAATCTAAAAGGGTATTTTGGAGGTGAAGAATGTTCTTTTAGTCAGTTGAGCCGCAGCTAACATACCTGACATTGTTCTTGTCTGCGATACCAGGTAAGAAAAGTTTACACCAAAGGCGAAATAACAATGCTGGTGTTTAGAGAGGAATGATACACTCATTACTGCCCACTACGACCATGATGACATTCCGTGTTACAGAGCAACGATGACGGGTTATGTACTATCGGTTACAAAGATAGAGACCTTATTTTTAAAATCGAGTTTTATTCAAACTTCATTTTGATCAAATTGTATGTAGTTAGGTAAGATTTTACGGTTGTAGATTTACAGTTTAACGACTGGAGGGAATACTAATGTGTAAATCATACTATAAAACATACAATCTCAGTGCAGGGATGTCGTGAACAAAAAGCGATATTAAAAATAAGGTCTCAACTTTTCTAACCGATAGTACAATAAAAGTCGCGTAGTAGCTTGGGCCGACACTGCAACAGATTGCGTCAAGTGGCTTCAGGCGTGCCGATGTCCCGTGACGCGAGATGTGCTCTGTAGCATGAGTAACCCAAGTGGCACATGGTCGAGCGCCAAGATATAGTGCGAAAAAGTGAAGCTGCAATTATTGTCAAAGTGGGAACAGACTGCATCGAAGAAGATCTGCGCTCTTGCAAGCGTTAGCTCACCTCACGCTGAAGTCTCCTCTTTTCCGCCTTGAGCTCTTCTTCGCTTCTCTCGAGCTCCTCCGTCTGGGTCTTGTAACGAGTGACCAGCGCCTCTAGGCGGTTGACCTGTAACAAAGATGAACCTCGTCAAGGGTCGAGCGGAGACAAAGCCACCTGGCGAGAAAGGGTTAGATTGGCCGTTTGTTCCTTCATGCAGAACCGACTTTGTGCTCTTGACCGACTGCTCGCAATCATCAGGATGAACATGGAGAGAACATAAAGTTTTCGTTGAAACTCATGTTCATTTATTCATTTATAGGAAGAAAGCATTTGGCCGTGCAACCCACTACTGCTTCTAAAGCTGTGGGTTGCATGGTCAGCAAGTGAAGCGAATTTTACAAATAAAAATGTTCGTATCAGGATAATTAATGGGTTAAAAAAGAACAGGTATTCTTGTTTTAGTCTCCTTATTTGGGCGTTTTCACAATATATGAGCAGTTCAATCCGACCCTAAAAAAAAATCGCGCCCATAGCAGGAATTATTAATATTTAAACGAATGACAAAATATAGCGTTGTTCTATACAATGATACTCTCATATCGATATATCAAGCATCGATGATGCCATGGAACAACGTTTCCGATACAGATACAGACACTAGGCCGAATCCCCCAGAAAAGGGGGTGGCCGCCGGCAAGGCGCACCTCACACAACTTAGCCCTTTTGTGCTAAAGGGTCCAGCCGGTTACCCCGCAACACACACTTTGGGACACGAATGCGGTCCGAGGATCCGTTGTCAGCAGCAAGGCCCCGACAGTTTTCAATGGTTTAACCCCACCTAGGACCATCCCGACAACGTGATGCCAAGGGCGGGAAAGCACACTAGAGCAGCGTCCTAAATCAACCATTCTCCACTCTCGCCGGTTCATTGCACGCTCTCGCCACTTTTACATTCAAGTCTCTCCTTCCCAACGCTGCTTCACACCATCCATCCACTCAAACTTCGGTCTACCTCTAGGCCTGCGACCACTCGCCTCCGCCTTTGTGATACATGTAGGAGAGGTGGGGCGAGCGAGGATATGGCAATAGGATTGAAGGTCAATTTGTTCACGTCGCCGGGCAAGACTAGACTCACCAGTTTCACAAAGAAGGCTGACGATAGGGGAGGAGCGGATAGCTCCAGTACAAGGGCGAAGGGCGGCATTATGAACTGGTTCCAATGTTTCGAGAATATTTGGTTTCGCGGAGCCATAGACAACGCTCCCATAGTTCAGTTTGCACCAGATGATAGCGCGGTATAGACGTAATGACTATGTTCGGCGTGCTTCCCAGGTGAAGTGAGATGTAATCCGTAGAATGATAGATCACTGTAAGCGGTCTATCTCAAGTTGCTGCACGTAGTACTTCCAGATTAGTTTCTTGTCAAATATTAGTCCTAGAAAGCGGACTGTAGGTAAGAAAGGGATCAGTTCTCCGTGCAGTCTAAGGCCTGGTTCCGTGTATGTGCGGGAGCGGTGGAAATGGAGTGCACATGTTCTACTTTTAGAGATTGCAAAGCCTTGAGACTCAGTCCAAGCAGCCACCTCGGCAATTGCACTCTGCAGTTGCAGTTTTAAAACCAAGCAAACGAGAGATAGGGAAAAGTGAAGGATAGAAGGGTCTGAAAGGAAATCAGATGTTCACCTCCACGGTAGGGTCGTGACCCGTGCGACCCGTAAACCATTAGCTTTAGGGGGAAGGGGCTTAGAAGTTCAACAATTTGTAAATAAAGGTATAGGTTTTCCCACCGGCTGTGGCCTCTCTGAAACCTGATTGCAAGGCGCATTAGTTTTGGTTCGACAAGCCTCCTGTTACAATATCATGATCGAGTATGCCGGTGCGATGACTGAGCACATCGTCATGACGTGTTTGACTACATCGGACCGCAGGCACAGATCGATAGGAGCATTCTAGAGTCTTTGATGGTATGACTGGAGTGTCTTGTAGTGCCCGAATCTCAGCCTTGACAGGTGAACCCTGTCACCCCTCGGCTACTTCAACTCCATCACGTTCACCTCCTGTGTGGGACTCTGTAGGACCGTGTTGGCTCTATGATCAGCCAGTGCAAGAGTTTTGCAGTGTGTGTGCATCTGTCGAAACATAGATGTGATGATGTCTGTAGGTTGGGGAATGGTTGTGTAAATATAGGCAAAGTGTGCCGCCGGTGTGTTAAGGTCTCGGTGGGTTTATCGTGGGTTAATAAGTGTTGGCAGGGAAGGGCGGGGTCCAAACCTTTATAAATAATTGTAGCCCCACACATCAAAATAATGTCCGAGATGAAGGGCGATGGTTTCTTCATGTAGATGAGAAATAGGTGACAGGCCGGTGTGATGCATAAGGCCGAGTTCTGTAAGTGGGAGCAAGGGCAGAGGGCGAAGGAAATTAAAAGCCTGAAAATTTGTTCAAATGACGTTGCTATTGATATCTTGGAGTGTCCGTTCGGGCATAAGGTGAGATTGGTGGGAAGAGTGATAAGGGCAGAGATAAGGTAATGAGGCCATATGGTCCCAGCACTCCGCGGGTGGCAGCAAGAAGCGTTATCACTCAACCTACCCTGCTTCCGAGATCCAAGGATTCGCAGTCGTCCCCATGTTTATCAGGGGCACAGAGCCTCAATACCTAAACCGTTCCCTTTCTTGATGCTAAACTGTTCCCTTTATTGATGTTATAAAAACAGAAATGGCACATGAAGCTTTCTCAGACGTTCTACTTCAGAACTTGCTATCTTGCTATCAAAAGGCAACCTAGTAGTACTGAGGGGACGGCGAAGAAGAGACAGGAAACGGGGATCCTGTGCATAACATCTACGCTCAGTGTAGTGAATTTCACGCACGAGAGCAGCAAGAATGGAAAGAAAGGGATCCTATGCATAACATCTACACTCAGTGTAGTGAATCTCACGCATGAGAGCAGCAGGAATGGAAAGGAGGGGATCCTATGCATAACATCTACACTCAGTGTAGTGAATCTCACGCATGAGAGCAGCAAGAATGAAAAAAAAGTGATCCTATGCATAACATCTACACTCATTGTAGTGAATCTCACGCATGAGAGCAGCAAGAATGGAAAGAAGGGGATCCTGTGCATAACATCTACACTCAGTGTAGTGAATCTCACGCATGAGAGCAGCAAGAATGGAATGAAAGGGATCCTATGCATAACATCTACACTCAGTGTAGTGAATCTCACGCATGAGAGCAGCAAGAATATAAAAAAAGAGGAATTCGTAGAGAAACGGTTGCGTAAAAGAAAGAACGTAACTTGAAGAACATTAAAGACTGGTGTGGCAACGACTATTGGGAGGGTTGTTAGAGGGAATTCAAACAAATCTGCAGATGCAAATGAAGTAAATAAAAGTTAAAGAAATTGAGGATAGGTGAGAAAAGGAGATATTGAAGTGTGAAGAAAAAGGGGGGGGGGGCGAAGAGGCAACTATTTGTAAAATTAACTCATGAAACAAATCCGTTAAGATACGAGTATTTACGTGTCCAAATTTCATTGAGATCGTAGGGAGCATAGTGATTTACTGCAAAAGAAACAGATGTAGGTTTGACCCCAGTAAAAAAGACAGGGCGTAGATCTCACCTAGCCCGGCGCCACCGTTAATCATATGGTCATGGTACAGAAGCCCTTGCGCAAGCCTTTTACACCTCAGTTTACAAGGCTCAAACACTCAAGGCAGACACCATTATGCTCGAGTACAAGCAACTACCAGACTGTTTGAAAGGCAACTACCAGACCGTCAGCCTACGTCCTAGTAACACCTTTGTATCATGCATCGAATACTTACATTGGCTTGTAAAGAAGACACCTCCGCTTCAGCTTTTTGTACTCTGAATTTATATTCGTTAACTGTTTTATTGGCCTCTTCTGAAAATGAAAAACGACGAAGTGTTAGCATAAGAGTCTTTCTTTTGTACAAGCACACTTTATGATAAGCTCGAGTTTAAATAATTCCCGCCTTCAATACCAAGTGATATGCTGAAGAAACTCAGTGTCAAACCGTTGGGCCGACTTTCAACACAAGAAAGCGACGCGAGCAACCTGGTTGCAGCACCTCTGCTACCTAGTATAAGCTCCTCAGAAAATAAATAATAGAACAAAAATTGAGCTATAGATTGCACCACAGCGCAGGGAGTCTTTATTCCCGTGTCTGGCAAATATGAACAGATATTGCAGCATTTCTTCATGAGGAGTCAAGATCATGGTTATAAAGATTGTGTCAGTGGTGACCCGTACTCTGTATATTGGAGTCGATGCAATTGCTCTGTCGCTGTGTGTTGACTTGCTCGGCCAGCTCGAGATTGACCCTGCGCAATTCGTCCTCTAACTCCCGCTTGCGCTCCACTACTCGCCGCAGTCGCCACTCTGCACAAGGGAAGAAAGGAAAGCTACAGGCGAGTGACCACGGACCAGGAGGAGAGCCTGGCAGCGGAGGATTCTATCGTACGTCAACTGGAAGCAGGTCGATTAGAGGCTCTTATCCGTTAAAAGTCATATTATTGTTCAGCTGATGAACTCGTTCTACTGTTGCTTTTCTTATGACGACAGTGTGAGTGAAACATCCTTAAAAATAATTGTGTTTTATCCAATAGATTAGAGTAACTAGAATTACTTGTGTGTCGGAGACGAGGTTTTTAGAGCGCCAAATTCCTATTATGAACTAGTGATTCATTCAAATATAGTCATTCTGAGGACAATTCGGCTCTGATGATATTGAAGATGCTCTGGTCAGAAGCTAAGAGAGGACCCTTTATTCCAAGTCGAACAGCGGTTGAGCGACGTAGGCCAGGCCTTGGCCACCCACCAAGCGAGCCCTTAGCGGCGCCCTGCTGTAGTATCTCGGCCGCCTCCTGCGTCAGCAGCACCCTCTTCATGGGCACGGGACGTGGCAGCACTAGCCCGTCTTCTGTCTCCTCCCGGGCTGCTAGCGCCTCGACCTCGTCATCATCGCCGTCTTCTTCTTCCTCGTCTCCGCCACCCACAACCACCAGCCCGAACTCCTGGGGGGAAATGGAGGGATGGATCAAGGAGAGCGGTCAAGGGGATTAACGACATGGCCCAGCTCACAAGCGACCCAACGGCGCGCGGCCAATGCAAGGAAGAGTCGAAGGTCTTGGCAATAGCCTCTTTTAGACGACGCATCACTCTGTGCTTTCCATTTAATGCAGAAGAGCGAATAGGTAAAAATTGTTTAGTGACGTTCTTGTAAAGAAAGTCACTTTGTTGAAACAAATCGTGTAATACAAAATCATCCGGTAGTTGAGCTATAGCGACGTAAAAAATAGATAAGGCCACCATCGCCAATATTTTAGAATTATAAGCATGTAGCTACACAGAGATCTGTTAATTTTTTTTTCAAAGAACGGCGGGGTAACGAGTGTCTAACGCAATAAAAAAATGCATGTGCATATACCAAATACTCCCTACTTGGGACTCGTGTGCCCTATATTTAGCGTGGTAGGCCAGGCTGACCTGTATGAGCTCGTCCCTCTCCTCGAGCACTCTCCGCACAGCCCTGCTCTCCTCCTGCAGCTTGGCGTACACCTTCCGCAGCTGCTCGTGCTCGCTGCACTTCTTCTTGTGCTCTTTCTGGAAAACAATGAGTCGTTCGTGAATGTTGAAGCTGTTACAAAAGCACTTGTTGACACTAAAATCAACTCGCCTCAACGTTGTAGCCACGCAGTTTGCTTAGCCTGGGAAGCACCACTAAATTAGGTTAGTGACAGGGCTTTCTAGCACATCGGAGTAGAAGCACTACAAGCAACCTAATGATATTTCATGTTTCGGAACTAACTTTGATGTCTGAAAAAAATTTAAACAATATTTCATTTACCATAAGATAGCAAATTTCTCCCCAAATAAATATTTCACGGCATCGTTAGACCTACCAAATTACATGCAATGGTTAAAGTACAACAATAATTACGCGAATTAACATTAATCAAGTTTAGGTGCAAGACCGCATGTTAGATACGGCAATGCCGCCCAGGCAACCGCTCACGTGAACAGCTGACCGGAGCAGTTCCTACCTTTAACTGCGTGAGCTGCTCGGTGAGGTCTGTTCTGCAGTCCTTCAGCTCTTCTATTTGGAAGGTGAGGCGAGTCTTGTCGTTGTCCAGCGAGGCGTTGTTTATCATAGCGACACGGAACTTCTCCTCCAGCTCCTGTGAGTATTCAAACATATGATGCCGGCCATGACTAACCTCAACTAGGCACTTTCTTAGATTGCATTCTAGGCCGATGCGCCAACGCTGAGAACAGTTCACAACACTCAAACGAGTCGAGAGTGATATATTTCGACAGAATCAACACCACAGCCATGATAGGATGTCATAAAAAAGACAATTGACGAGACAGCAATTATATGCATGTAGCTAACTAATACCTCATTGGTGGGTGAAGTTGAAACAGGTTCAAAGTTAATTGGTTTTCAATCTGGTTAACAAGAAATCAAAGTTGAAACAGGCTAAAGGATATTTCTTTTTCTTTGTGGTTAATATGGATTGGACCAAAAAATAAGTTACATTTATTGCTTCCTTTAGTAATGGTAATCCAAAACGTTCTACAAAGTGGCCCGTTTTCGTCAATAAATGTTAGTTTGTGGGCACTCACCCTGACATCCTTGCAGACGGGCTCCTCATTGTTGGACTCCTCCGAGGAACGACGGCTGTAGTGTGGCAGGGGAGGTGGCGGGGGCACGGCGCTGGAGGCGGGGGTACGGCTGGCGGAGCTGCGGCTACCCAGTCGCCCTCCGCTGCCGCCGTCTGAGAGTGGGAACTGGGATTAGACACACCAAGGAATAGTGCGGTGGCCGCCACTCAGGGAGGCCGTCACACGAAGGGCAAGCAGCTGTTTGGTCAGAAGATCGCCCCCTTCATTACAGTATTCAGTGGCGTGCCGCATTCCGCCTGAGAGCGACAATGAGTCCTCAAAGTGCTGCCTGCCCTCTTTCCCACTAAGTGCGCCATTACAACATTTCAGAAGAGCGGTGGCACCAACGATGCTTTACAATGGATTCAAACGTCCAGGATACAACTTAGGTACAAAAAAGTACAAGACAATGGCACCAACAGATGCATGACAATAGACTGATAACAAGATTACAAAGAAACAAATGGACTATATCACATAATTAGCCAGACTGATGGTAGAGAAACGTACATAGATTAGGTTTTGTAGAAACAAGGTTTTAGATAGTAGTTTATCAACAGCAGTGTAATCCCACAACAGATGATTGGCCATTATTAATGAAGGGAACTGTACGATGCAGGAATATTATTAACATTTAACAAACCACACATTGGACATAAAGCAGCCCTTACATACTGAAATTCCAGAGCTGTACCAGAATTTAATCCTTGGTGGTACAGAACCTGATTGGAAAAATTGTAGAAGAGAAAGCTGAAAACTTTGTTAATATGAAACAATCATGAAGAAGATAGCCAACTAGGACTAAGAAGTTTAACTCTACTGGACTAAGCTGTAGTTCCTACTAAATCAACAACAAACCTGCTATATGCAATATGAATCTGTACAGATATTACATTGAAGCACACAAGTTAGAACTGTGACACCATCAGTATTTTGAGAATATTTGAAATATTGCAAGGTACCGCTCACACTCCGTTGAAAACCGGAATTAGTCCCGCATTGTTTGGCCACCTCAGATTTTATTGTTCGTTCGAGTGTTTGACTTGCATCTGTACCCATGTTAGTCATTTAGCAGTTCGCAGACTCAATCATCAGGAATGAGCATGCTCCAGGGACCCTCGCTTGGAGCAGGCTTATAGCTTGTTCCAATATAGCAGCAATTCTGCTCCAGGGACCCTTGCTTGGAGCAGGCTCATAGTTTGGCCCACTACATCAGCAATTCTGCTCCAGGAACCCTTGCTTAGAGCAGGCTCATAGTTTGGCTAACTACATCAGCAATTCTGCTCCAGGAACCCTTGCTTGGAGCAGGCTCATGGTTTGGCTCACTACATCAGCAATACTGCTTCAGGGACCCTCGCTTGGAGCAGGCTCATGACTTGGACCAATACAGCAGCAATTCTGCTCCAGGGACCCTCGCTTGGAGCAGGCTCATGGTTTGACTCACTATAGCAGTAAGTCTGCTTCAGGGGGCCTCGCTTGGAGCCGGCTCATGGCTTGGTCCAATACATCGGCAATTCTGCTCCAGGGACCTTCGCTCCTGTCATGGTTTGGCCCACTGAAGCAGCAATTCAGCTCAAGGGACTCCTGCTTGGAGCAGGATCGTGGTTTGGCACAGTACAGCAGCAATTCTGCTCCAGGGACCCTCGCTCCTGTCATGGTTTGGCCCAGTACAGCAGCAATTCTGCTCCAGGGACTCTTGCTTGGAGCAGGCTCATGGTTTGGCACAGTACAGCAGCAATTCTGCTCCAGGGACCTTCGCTTCTATCATGGTTTGGCCCAATACAGCATCAATTCGGCTCCAGGGTTTCTAGCTTAGAGCAGGCTTATGGCTTGGTCCAATACAGCAGCAATTTTGCTCCAGGGACACAAGTTAGGAGCAAGCTTATGGCTTCGTCCAACACAGCAGCAATTCTGATCCAGGGATCCTTGTTTGAAACAGGCTCATGGTTAGGTCCAATACTGCATTAATTCTGCTCCAGGAACTCTTGCTTGGAGCAGGTTCTTAGCACGGCCCTTCACAGCCCTCAACTTTTTTCAGGACCAAATAATTTTCCATTTTCTGCCTCTTGCACTGGTCTCCTATACTATAGTAGCTACCATGTTCTCTTATGCCACGCCTAGGGTGCACTCCCTATGGCAGAGGTTCATGTTTGTTTTTGGAGTCCATGCCAATGGTCGATTTCAGTTCAACATGAACTAGACACGTGTTAGACACGAGGTGAACCAGACACATAGTAGACACGAAACACCTGATTAGGCTGATCACTTTAGGTAATCGATACTCTGTAACTAAATACTGCATGCAACAGGGAAACAATCGGCTCTTATTTGTAAAAATCAACTTGGTTTGTTGACAACATTCAATGACCTAATTGAAATTAAAGTTTGAATGCCAAAACAGCATTTCTGCTAGCTGTCATAATGTTCACATATGCAGTTGCGGCCTATTATGGAAATGATTTTATAATGCTGATGCAAGCAGTGGTCAAGCTGCTATAATTACTTAAATACCACCGATTTCTGAGGTATGTTTGGTGCACTGACATGGATAAGGCGACTGGTGGTGCAGGGTTGGGCGAGGTCTACGCCCTGTGAATACACCTACTTCTCATGTTCGCCTAAAGCTCACCTGAGAGGGCAGGACCTGCGAAATGTGGAGGAAGAATGAAAGACGTTCAGAGATGCGTTGTTGAGATGTGCGAAAATTGTGTGTGGTGTGCGCCTTGTGGGTGCCGGAGGAAGAGCTGTGAGTGGTAGAACAAGGATGTCAAACTGGCGTTGGCGCAGAAAATAAAAGCTTTTCAGATGAAGCAGGTGGTGACGAGAGCCAAAAGGGATACTGATGCCAGGTGGGGGGAAACTGATGCCAGGTGGGGGGAAACTGATGCCAGGTGGGGGAAACAGTTGTGCCAGAATTTTAAGGAAAAAAATATGTTCTGAAAAGAGTGAAGAGAGTGAGAAAGGGGGAGACCAGAAAGATGACAACATCCAGTGGTTGTCAGAAAGTGGTAATGTATGGAAAAGGTGGGCCGAATATTTTGATGAGTTGTTGAGTGTTGTAGTTGACGGAGAGGCTGACATTATTGCTATGGGTGGTGGTATACAGAGGCCGGTTTTGAGGGACTTGTTGAGGACATTACTAGAGAAGAGGTGCAGGTGGCGGCAGAGGTGATGAAAGCAAGGAGAGCACTCGGTTTGGACGACGTTGCGACCGAGCGCTTGAATCTGAATCTGTGTTGTGTTGCGGACGTGGTGCCGATTCCGTGGCGCACTACTTGCATTGTTCCGCTTTACAAAGGTAAAAGATATGCATATGAATAGTGCAACTGAAGAGGTTCAAGTTTATTATGTGTGATCGTTAAGTTGTACGGGCGAGTGCTGATCAAAAGGATTAGACTGGGCGGATGGCGCAACTGGAGAGGAACAGTGTGGCTTCAGGAGTGATAAAGGGTGTTGTGATTCGAATTTTGTGGCAAGACAAGTCTGTGAGAAGTACCTTGCGAAGGGAAAAGATGTGTGCTGGGCCTTCATGGATTTGAAAAAGGCATCCGACAGGGTTGGCAGGGAAGCGCTGTGGAGGGTGCTGCGTTTGCATGGAGTGAGCGGATATCTGTTGAAAGCAGTTGAGTTTTCATGTTGACAGCAGTGCATGTGTCAGAGTGGGAAGCGAGGTAAGTATTTTATTGGTTTACAAGTGAAAGTGGGTATGAGACAGAGCTGCCTTATGTCTCCCTGGCTGTTCAATATCTACATGGATGGAGTGGTCAGGGAGGTGAACGAGAGTGTATGGAGCTGTTGAAAGCGAATGGGCGGAGTTAGCAGTTGAGCCAGTTACGTGTTGTGGATGATACAGCACTGGTGGCCAATTAGAGGAGAAGCTGTATAGGCTAGTATCGGAGTTTGGTAGAGTGTGTGGGAGGAGGAAGTTTCGAGTGAATGTAGGTAAAAGTAAAGTGATGAGATACCCGAGGAATGTCGATGCAAGCAGAATTAGTGTCCTCCTAGATAAAGAGTTTTCGGAGAAAGCTGAAAGCTGGGTGTTTTAGTATCTAGGCTCCCATGTGGAGAAGGCTGATCTGGTGGAAACTGAGGTGAAGTTGCGAGTGTAAAGTGTTAAGTGAACTGTAGAGTGTATTGAACTGTAGGACGTTGGGGATGGAATCAAAGTGAGGGTGTATGAGAGTGTAGTTGTCTTAATTGTGCTCAAGGGAACTGAGACTAAGGGGGGGAAGGAGAAGAGAGAAGGTTGAAAGTTTTCGATTCGAAATGTCTGGGGAGCATGGCTGGTGTGACGCTGAGAGACAGGGTGAATAACGACGTGGTTCGAAATAGAACGGGGATGGTGAAGGAGTTAGAGGACAAGAGTTGATGAGTGCGGTCCACACTCATGACCCGGAGGGTGTGTTGCAGGGTCTTTCGGTCGGACTCTTTGGCGCAAAAGGGCCAAGTTGTGCGAGTGTTTGAGAGGAGTGCGAGGTGAGCTTAGCCGTCAGCCACGTGTCTTTATCAAGATAAACTTTTCTGGCGTGGCACAAACCGTAATCATTCTTAAAAAATGAAGTCGATAAAATATATTTATTAAATGAAAGTTGGAGATAAAAGAATTACCTTTAAAATGTTATGATTTTGAAATAAGGATACCTCGTTCAATTCAGAAAATTACGCAAAAGTTTTTAAATTACATATTGCATGCCATAATTACTTCAACACTGTAGGAAGAGAAACTAGTGATCTATTACATTACACATTGCATGCCATAATTACTCCTATACTGTAGGAATAGAAACTAGTGATTTATTACATTACACATTGCATGCCATAATTACTTCAACACTGTAGGAAGAGAAACTAGTGATTTATTACATTACACATTGCATGCCATAATTACTTCTATACTGTAGGAAGAGAAACTAGTGATTTATTACATTACACATTGCATGCCATAATTACTTCTATACTGTAGGAAGAGAAACTAGTGATTAATTACATTACACATTGCATGCCATAATTACTTCTATACTGTAGGAATAGAAACTAGTGATTTATTACATTACACATTGCATGCCATAATTACTCCTATACTGTAGGAATAGAAACTAGTGATTTATTACATTACACATTGCATGCCATAATTACTTCTATACTGTAGGAAGAGAAACTAGTGATTAATTACATTAAATATGGCATGCCATAATCACTCTTGCACTGTAGGAAGAGAAATTAGTGATTTATTACATTAAATATTGTATGCTATAATTACTCCTATACTGTAGGACGAGAAACTAGTGATTTATTATATTACATATTGCATGCCATAATTACTCCTATACTGTAGGAACAGAAACTAGTGATTCATTACATTACATATTGCATGCCATAATTACTCCTATACTGCAGGAAGAGAAACTAGTAATTTATTACATTGAATATGGCATGCCATAATCACTCTTGCACTGTAGGATGAGAAATTAGTGATTCATTACATTAAATATTGCATGCCATAATTACTCCTATACTGTAGGAAGAGAAACTAGTGATTTATTACATTAAATATGGCATGCCATAATTACTCCTACACTGTAGGAAGGAAATTAGTGATTTATTACATTAAATATTGCATGCCATAATTACTCCTATACTTTAGGAAGAGAAACTAGTGATTTATTACATTAAATATTGCATGCCATAATTACTCCTATACTGTAGAAAAAGAAACTAGTGATTTATTACATCAAATATTGCATGCCATAATTACTCTTATTCTGTAGGAAGAGAAACTAGTGATTTATTACATGAAATATTACATGCCATAATTACTCCTATACTGTAGGAAGAAAAACTAGTGATTTATTACATTAAATATAGCATGCCATAATTACTCCTATACTGTAAAAAGAGAAACTAGCAATTTATTACATTAAATATTGCATGCCATAATTACTCCTATACTGTAGGAAGAGAAACTAGTGATTTATTACATTAAATATTGCATGCCATAATTACTCCTATACTGTAGGAAGAGAAACTAGTGATTTATTACATTAAATATTGCATGCCATAATTACTCCTATACTGTAGGAAGAGAAACTAGTGATTTATTACATTAAATATTGCATGCCATAATTACTCCTATACTGTAGGAAGAGAAACTAGTGATTTATTACATTAAATATTGCATGCCATAATTACTCCTATACTGTAGGAAGAGAAACTAGTGATTTATTACATTAAATATTGCATGCCATAATTACTCCTATATTGTAGGAAGAGAAACTAGTGATTTATTACATTAAACATTGCATGCCATAATTACTCCTATGCTGTAGGAAGAGAATCTAGTGATTTATACATTAAATATTGCATGCCATAATTACTCCTATACTGTAGGAAGAGAAACAAGTGATTTATTACAATAAATATTCCTATGCTGTAGGAAGAAAAACTAGTGATGCTACAATATTTGAGTCCAGCTCGTTATTCCAACTTTGTGAGTAACGTTTTATTGAATTTTAGTACTCCCACCTCCACATGAGCGTATAAGCGATGTTGTTTCACGTGATGGTGTCTTTAAAACCGTAGGAGGTGCTGATTCGTGGTTTATTCAATTCAATTGTCTTTCAAAGAACATAACCAGCAATGCATTCAAGATGGGAAAGTGTCGTTGCACAAATGTGTACCCCTCGTGATGGGGGAAAACTACTCCACAGTTACTTCTCATCGTAACTTTACCCTCTAACTAGTAAAAGTAGTTATGTAGGTAGTTTACTTAGGTAAACTAAACGCTGGTACTTAGTACGTGTCTCGATAACTCAGGCATATTCGGTAGGTACTCGATTGAGGCCAACTAGTTATAACAGCTACTCTCAAACTTGCAATGAATCGAGCGTAATGGATGATGTGCCGGTCGACGGAGGGATAAACAGAGCGGCGAGCTTGCGTTACCGAGCGGTGAGCTTGCGTTACCGAGCGGTGAGCTTGCGTTACCGAGCGGTGAGCTTGCATTCACACTGAACAGAAAGCCTATCGAGGTGACATTTATGTCAGATAGCTACTGCATTTCTAAAGGCTCATTTTGGTCAATCCTAATGAATGGGCAGCAGAGCTAAAGGTCAAGTTCTGAGCAGGTATTATGACGGCAACTCTGCCGGATCCTGAACAGGTCTCATCTCACAGCCAGGCTAACGCAAAGGCTCTAATAATTATATATAGAAATGGCATCCAACGGCAATAATAATGTTAGGAGTGAGCACATCAAGTTCTTTTTATTGTACGGTAACGCTGCTAAAAAATGGCATCCAACGGCAATAATAGTGTTAGGAGTGAGCACATCAAGTTCTCGTTACTGTACGCTAGCGCTGCTAAAAAATGGCATCCAACGGCAATAATAGTGTTAGGAGTGAGCACATCAAGTTCTCGTTACGGTACGCTAGCGCTGCTAAAAAATGGCATCCAACGGCAATAATAGTGTTAGGAGTGAGCACATCAAGTTCTCGTTACTGTACGCTAGCGCTGCTAAAAAATGGCATCAAACGGCAATAATAGTGTTAGGAGTGAGCACATCAAGTTCTCGTTACTGTACGCTAGCGCAGCTAAAGCAAAGCTCACGGACTCTGTAGAACAGATGGCGTTGGTAAAAGAAGGGTTAGTCTAGGTTAGTTCAGAGAGTAAACGGCGACAATCGAAGAGATGCGGTAGATTCTTAACCAAGTTAAACACAGCGCATCACCATAGCAAACTTTGAACGATAAAAAAATACACAAAGCTGTTGTAATAGTTCAACGCAATTGATGAGTTCAACGCCTAACTCCAACACTGCCGGCGCTCCAACGAACACAATTAATACGGAGATACAATAACGCATTCGAACAGTTAGTCAATTAGAAACATGCCCGTGTAGAGAATGGATTTATTTTATCCATACAAATACAATTGCTAATTCAAACGAGAGGGGTCTGAGAAAGAGGAAACTACTATCCAGCGTCTAAACGATGAGGACTCAAGTCCAAGAAAGGTACCCTGATTAAATGATGTGCACCGTTGTTAACACCACATTGCATTACATTTCTCGCACGTTCTCTACTTCTCAAAATTCGTCACATCAAGATGTCTACCAATCCCATGTGATGGTACAAAGCTTCCCTCAACTGGCAACGAGAAACAGTCTAACCAGCAAGTGGAAGCCTGCGTGGGCTGGTCCTCGTGGTGTCGAAAGAAGGGAACTTGCGGGACGACTTTTGGAGGTGAGAATAGGGCGACCTCGGGAATGGAGGTGACTTGGTGGCCAATGAGTCTGCTGTGAGACCTGATGCTGAAAGGGACTTATGTTGAGCCCCCACACCCCTTATGTCCAATGGGGGTGGTCGGTTCGTCATGGCTGAGAAGGGACGTGTAGGAGACTCGACGGCCAGGCCACGGAAGCTTCCAGATGCGTCGCCCTCCAGGCTGATGCTGTGTCGCAGAAGGCGGGGGGAAGACGAACCGTCATAAGAACAGTCACTCAGATGGGAGCTCCGTCTTGGCAAGGTGGCGTCCGCACGGCTACTCAAAGGGAGCCCTCGCTGGGTGATAGGGTCGGCATGGGTCGCGGTGTTTTCATCTTTATTAGGAGGATCTTCACAGATGGTTTCACCGATAGACAAGGTCGACGAACTCTTAAAGAACACCTTCGTAAATTCACCATCTGCATTGTCAAGGCTGCTGGAGCTCTTCGGGCGACGGTACTTGTCAAAGCGGCTTAGATCGCCAAACTCGACGTTCTTGGCTGATGAATACGATAGAGTGTTGCGGTGGATACTGAAGCGCTGGAAGCTGCTGCTATCGCTTTCACTTCTCTTCTTCTCCTTCCTGGCCTCACTGATGTCAGAAAAGCTTTTCCTGTACTTGTTGTAGCGACTCAGGTCCGAGAAAAGCACCTCTTTCGCGTCGCCTGAGCCGGAGGAACTCCTACGCACCGCCACCCTGCCTCTGCTAATGTCGCCCAAGAAGTCACCGGAACCGGAGAGGTTGCCATTGTCCTCGGGGTGGTTGCTCGTGTTGGTCAGGGTGTGTTTGCTGTCGATGGTTAGAGTACTGTCGATGGTGGTGTTGGCCAGGCTGCTGTTGTTCGTGGTGTTGGCCTGGCTGGTGACGTTCTCAGTGTTGTCCAGATTGTTGTCCATGTTGGTATTGATCATACACTGTTCGTCGCTGTCGTTGGCCAAGTTAAGGTCTTTGGTAGCGCTAGTGTTAGCGGCGTCAGTAAAGGCTACGGAAGAATCGGTGTGAGCTGCACGGACGGCGAGGGAGGAGGGGGGGGGAGGGCAGTTCCGAAGAGGCAATAAGGGATGGGTTTACGGGACAGGCGAAAGAAGGGTCTATTAGAATTGGAATATGGGCAGAAGACTAAGGCGCGGGCACAGCTTATAATACATATTTATTTACATAAATTATACGAGACAGGTCGAGGTGGGAGACGTGTGGGGTCCAGACTGGGTGGAATACTGCAATCAAAACATTATAGAGCACCTCATCAATCACCTAAAGAATTACACGTCTGTATATGAAGCGATGCCTCCTCTCTCAAACATGCGCAGGCGGAGCTAACACGCTCAAACCTCCGGACACTTATCAGTGGGATCAGTCGTCTCCGTAACTTAAGCAATATGTGCCGGACACGAGCAGTCGTCCCGAAACTAAAGTAGAATGGGACGAATACACAGGGTCAGCAGAAAGCGCTCCACCCGATTTCGACATCACAAAATACATATCTATCGATAAATACCCGCCGGGTTCGTCCGTGACTTCTATCCATCTCCATCAACGACAGTATCGTAGTTTAAAACCCATTCGAAAACATATGCAAACATTCGTGAACTTCCGAACCTCACTATACCGGTTATGGGAAGTGATCATATGGACACGCAAGAGGCAATCATACCACTGAACACTCGCACTAATCCATCAGAAAAAAATATTAGATTGGATTAGAGTGGAGTGGCTTTCAGCGCGTTGGAGTCTGCGTCCTTCTGGAGCTGAACGTCGAACCAGCAACTAGTGCTGTATCAAGCTTGAGCCAATTTAGATTAAATCACTAGTATAGTCGATGTCCTATAGTTACGCAGCTAATGTCCAAGGTATGCACAGGTGATACACGAACTACAGACACCCCTAAGGTGCTTAGACCAAATGATCCCAGAACTCCCCTGGTAGCAGCAGGGAGAGTTATCACTCAACCTACCCAGCCCCACAGCTCAAAGATTTGTAGTGATCCTGAAGGTGTAGGGGCCATGCGCCCCCACACCTGCTGAGAGGAAAGGTGAAGGAGACAAAACGGGGATGCCATAGTGAAATCTGCACTCCGTGTAGGGAAGAGCACGCACTAGGACAGCGAGAATGGGAGTAGAATGAGGTTGCATGGAAGAACGTCCCTTGGCTGTTATTAGCCACGCTAAAGGAGAAGATTCATGCCCGGTGTTCAACAACTGTAGGGAGGGAGAGTTCTTAAAAGGGAGTTGGAGATAAGTTTGGGAAAATTTAAACAAAACATAAGATGAAAATGAGGCAAATTTATATAAATTACATGGACACCGCCATCGTTAGCAAGTTAAACAAAATTTGCTGACGACGCTAAACTTCGCCACTAAGCAGACTGTGAGCAAGATCGCATAACCATCCAAAGGGATCTTGACAAACTAATGAACTGGTCTGATAAGTGGCAAATGAACTTTATTATTGAAAACTGCACTGTTATGCACAGTGGATCATAAAATCGAAATACTGCATACCTGATGGCTGGCAGCTTAGGATTGCCGTCAAAGAACAACGAGACCTTGAAATCTTCATCACCAAAGATCTCAAGTGGAAAAAACAAGTGGAAGCGAGCTACTAGAAAAACAATCGAGTCCTTGGCTTTATACTCAGAATCTTCCACTAAAAGTTCAGGGACATTATATCAATCACCGGTCAGACCTAAAATGGATTTGTAGCACAATTTTGGTCCCTTCACCTAAGAGAAGATATCAATATAATGGAACGTGTTTAGCATTGAACAACATAAATGACTCCGGAACTGACTCGACGAACTTGCAAGATGACGACTAACAGATACAAACACTAGGCCGAATACCCCAGGATGGGGAGGGGGGTGGCCGACGACAAGGCGCATCACACACCTTAGCCTTTTGGCGCTAAAGGGTCCAGTCGGAAACCCCACAACACATATTCTGAGTTACAAGTGCAGTTAGAGGTCCGTGTCAGCAGCAGGACCCGACAGCGTGACTGGTTTACCCCCGCCGCGTCATGATGACCACCCCCCACTCACCCATGGTCATTCCGTTTCTCAACGAGACGCCAAGGACGGGAAAGCACATCAGGGCAGCGTCAAAACTCAACCATTCACAACCACTCCCCACTCACGCCTATACATTGCAAGCTCTCTCGCTGATTCCAGATTCAAGTTTCTTTTATAACGCCTGTTGGACACCATCCATCCACCCAAACTTCGGTCTACCACTAGGCTTACAGCTCCTCGACTCCGCCTTCATCACGTTTTTTACCGATCTTCCTACATCCATTCTCACCCTGTGCCCGAACTATCTTAGAACATGCGAATCCACACTGTCCTCAAACTTCTTCACCATCCCCGTTCTGATTCGGACCACGTCATTAGTGAACCTGTCTCAGTGAACCTCCAGTCATGCCCTTCAAACATTCCATCTCGAAAACATTCAACCTTCTTCTCTGCTCTCACAAGTAGATTGGGTTTGGTCGTCGTAATTGATGGGAGATTATTAGCTCCCATCGTGTGGTGCAGGAAAGAGATAGGCAGAGGTGTGAGGTTTCTTCCTAATATGTTGTATCCTGCAATGGTAGGTCGCTATCCAGTTCCAGATCTGAGGCTCCTATGCATCGATCGGCGAGTGAAGAGCAGGACGAAGTAGACACAGAGAAAAAATCTCCGAGTTCGACAGGCGAGGGTATTGGGTGGCAGATTTGGGAGACGGGGTTCTGGTAGTAGGTATTTCTGTAGTCTTTGTTGCAAAGCGAGTAAGCGAGCGACAGGCGAGGGTATTGGGTGGCAGATTTGGGAGACGGGGTTCTGGTAGTAGGTATTTCTGTAGTCTTTGTTGCAAAGCGAGTAAGCGAGCGACAGGCGAGGGTATTGGGTGGCAGATTTGGGAGACGGGGTTCTGGTAGTAGGTATTTCTGTAGTCTTTGTTGCAAAGCGAGTAAGCGAGCGACAGGCGAGGGTATTGGGTGGCAGATTTGGGAGACGGGGTTCTGGTAGTAGGTATTTCTGTAGTCTTTGTTGCAAAGCGAGTAAGCGAGCGACAGGCGAGGGTATTGGGTGGCAGATTTGGGAGACGGGGTTCTGGTAGTAGGTATTTCTGTAGTCTTTGTTGCAAAGCGAGTAAGCGAGCGACAGGCGAGGGTATTGGGTGGCAGATTTGGGAGACGGGGTTCTGGTAGTAGGTATTTCTGTAGTCTTTGTTGCAAAGCGAGTAAGCGAGCGACAGGCGAGGGTATTGGGTGGCAGATTTGGGAGACGGGGTTCTGGTAGTAGGTATTTCTGTAGTCTTTGTTGCAAAGCGAGTAAGCGAGCGACAGGCGAGGGTATTATGTGGCAGATTTGGGAGACGGGGTTCTGGTAGTAGGTATTCCTGTAGTCATTGTTGCAAAGCGAGTAAGCGAGCGGATAAATTACTCAGTCACTCGCCTCTTAGTCTCAGGGCAGAACATCCGTTCTCTCGTTTGAACCGAGAGCTCTTATTTTTCGAGTCTATAATAGAAGCATTGGCGTGATGATGGAGATTGATTTTCTTGACAGTTCACACCCTTGGAAGGTTGGTCACAGTCGGGACGATGAGCGTCTTCACCGCAGCGAAACCATGTACCATTTACCGTTCGAGACATCAAATCCATGACCAGCGTCTGCCATTAGTAATGTATTCTCTAACCGAGCAATATGTCCTGCCACTATGAACATCGAGAGAGAAAGAACAGAGTTTGAATGTAAGGATGTACACACCAGTGGGTTCGGAAATTCAGTCTCGCTGTCGTTTCACTTGGTATAGTTTGACGATTTGTTGACCCGTAAGTTCAGCAAGGAGGACGGCGTAGGAGTGGTTAGGTTAGGATTGTTTCTACAGTAGATGGTCGATTTTGTTGAGATTGAGGTATTATAAATTTGTTTTAGATTTAGGATATATTTGCTTTGTTTCGAGTCTTACACCTCCACTATGAGGAAGCCATTTGAACTCGATGGTGCGCCGTGGAGATCCCCTTAGTACAACGCAAAGTTGTCGATTGGCTTGGATCGTGTTAGTTTCGGTAAGGTTCTCTACAAAGACTGCCTTGATGTTGTAGAATTTGATGAAGTGTTTCTTCTGGAAAAAAAGATTTTCAAGTAATTTCTGGTTTCAAGAGTTAGTTTGTGGGGAGGTGGGCGGTCACGGCGATTTCTCTCGCACTTTGGTCAGAGAGTGCTACTCACCGCGGTTATTAGTTAGTTTTTGTGTATTATTCTCTAGGTCCACCCACCAGAAGCAGATGGGGGAAGCTGCTGTTATTGTTTTCCTCCGCCGGGCAGGCTGGGAGGCCAGAGGAGGGGGAGCATGTTATGGTTCTGTACTAGGTTCCAATATCAATGCGGATTTTGTCGCGAAGTTGGCTCCTTTCGTGGTTGCAACTCGGCGGGGTTCAGCTTACCGACATACCTTGTTCACCAGGGAGACTGATGTATTATGGTCATAAGATTTTGTGCCCTACTACTGGGCACTGACTGTTGTAAGTAAGGTCAAGAGTAAGCCATGATCAGCAATGCTTAGCGCCTGAGTAGCAGCTGCCTGGGCTCCAAGTGAAGTCCATGATAGCTCATCACGCACCAGACAGCATGGCCCGATCTTTCGGCTAAGCCGCATGCGAGGACATGCGGGTAACAGCGAGACCCGTTGAAGTGAAGTGTGGCAGGCTTAAAATATATACAATGCAACCTCCACACAGCAAACCAATAACAGGCCGGAATAAAAATGTACAAGCTGTACATGCTCATTTCATGATTATTTGTTTACATATTATATTTTTATTTTTTCATGTTTTTTCATTGGCTAATGTGATTGGATTGTTGAGTGGAGGAGAAGAAGTAGTGTGTGATTGGATTGTTGAGTAGAGGAAAGTGGCCGAGGTAGGAATGGAGACAAATTAAAAGAATGCACAAAAAAAGGATATTAGGTAAATTTGGGTAAAGTGAAATTGGGAAGGGGTAAAGAAGAAGAGATTGTGAAAAATGGAGAATAAAGTAGATTGAAACTAAATTAGGGTGACCACCCTCCCAGTTGTGTCGTCGCTTCGTGCGACCCATGAATCAGCAGCAACAGGGGGTTCAATGTGAAATAATCGAGACACAGTCGGATGATACCTAATTACAAACAAATGAAAAAAGAATTAACTATAAAATCTACTCCAAATGGTGGGCTACATATCCATGGAAGAAGTAGAGCTGAACTTGTCTCAAGTCTTTATTTGCAATGATGTCAATCAGCGTGCGCAGCATGAGACACAGAGGGACTGAACTCTTGATGGCAAACATGCAAAACCTGAATATCTGTTATTAACTGGTAAATCCAAGTCAGCCAATCCAAGAGTATTCATTGCAATACATTTGAACAAGCTCGTCATCAGTCGTTTAGGCTACAGCTCCTTCTCAGACTACACACGGCACGGCCCTCCAGTCATACGAGCACGGACGAGACAACGCCCCTTCAGATCTGTGCCTGCAACGCTGGGTCGCACCCGCTACAGTTGAGCAAGTCGCGACCAACCATTGCACCTGGAAAGCTCAATCGTACTATCACCTCGGTGCGTGATCTGCTGGAGCACCCGCGGGACAGCCTCCATTTTCCCCCAGAGTTCAAGTCTACTATAGGGGTCAGCCCCTGTCGAAACACTCTTGACATTTAGGTATCCGGACTTTATTGCGGGGTCCGCCGGCCGAGAAGCTGGGCTATCTTAACAACAACAACGACCCGTCCCAACCAATCTCCCCAAAAAAATGCACAGGGTAACCCCCACCCGCTTACCAGACATGTCGCTGGCATCATCCGCATTCTCGGGGTTCTGCTGCTGTTGTCTCTCGAGTTCCTTGAGTCGCAGCTCCCGAGCCTCTGCCCGAGCCGCCCGTCGCTGAGCCAACTGAGCCTCCGCCTGCAACAAAAAGAACAAAACTCAGTGAATTGCATTAAATAGGATCCACAGTAATGGAAACATGGAAGGTTTTGGTAGGACTGCAGACAACGCAATCATCTCCAAAATAAAGATAAGCATTAGTAAATAAACCTCTACGTAAGCCTCCTAACGTTAAGCATTTACAAGCTGTGCAAGCCAAATCTTCAAAGATCTATAGCTACAGGAAGATTTTAGTCGACAAATACAGCGGCATGGGCGTAGGAATTGCTTGTAAAGGGTTTTCATCAACAAAGTTATGTAATTGAGATCAACGGACGCACCATGACGGTCATGAGAGTAAAATCAAAAACATAATTCAAATGATGGTACTCAAACGACAAAGCGAACAGAAGTTTGGCCAGAAGCTCCCGTGCACTCCGGACAAATCGAAGATGCTAGGAAATCGTTACTGAAGGGAAACGACCTCTGGCGTCAAGCAATTACTCATCAAACTACATCCCAACAGCGTCTGTAGATGATCAGAACCATGTCATCAGCGTCTTCTAGGTTGTTGATGTTCGCTACCCACACCACGACAATTTACATGGGCAGTGGGAACGGTAGCCGGAGAGTGACTTACCTCAGAAGCAGGACGACAACAACAGACCACGCACCACAATGCCGTCTAGATTATCAGGCACTGCACAGCCTTACCTGGTCCTCGATGACTGCGCCATGTTTCTCGAGTTCGTCCTCGAGCGATGCTTGCTGTTTGAGCGCACGCGAGTTCTTTCTCGATGCCTCGCTCGTGGTGCTCGGAGTGTCAGAGCTCGCACTGACGTCACGCTTCAGCGAAGGCTCATTCATGGTCTGTTCTGAACAGATTTCAGTAGCCTCATTGGCCACGGTTACATTGTTGTTCAAAGGAGACTCAATCGCTGCTTGTTCTGCACCAACAACATCAGTGTTTGAGCTCGCTGCTACATCCAGCAGCGGGGTTGGCCCGTGCTGGGTCTGCTCTGACTCACCCTCAAAAACAGATCTCGAGTTTTTTTTTTCTGTTCCAGCCTCCCCGCCTTTACCAACATCACTACCACAATGTGAGGCCCTCGCTTCATCATCATTATCATCAACATCAGTCTTGCTCCCAGCCGTAGTACTGACGGCAATCTTTGTTCCATCGTCAGAGACGGCTGTGCTATCAGCATCTGATTCACCGCCACTCTCCTCCTTCTCAGGAATGCCGCCCTTCATATGATCACAGATGCGTTCTTCACAGCCGGTATCTAGTATACGAGTGTCACTTATTGAAGTGTCAACAGGGACTGTCGGCTCGATGTCTTCTTCGTCTACTTCGCTAACACCACCATTGACCAAGTTCGTATTACTATTGTGTGTAACATTACACCTTTCCCCTACACTTACTTTGCTATCACGTAAAGTTAGACTAGATTCAGCACTGCTATCAACCCCAGCAACAACACCCTCAGGACGGCCTCGAATAGTGTTCGTATCACTTACAGTGGACGGATCGCCAGGGCTTACATCACTAGTTTCTGATTGTAGTTCAGTGCCACCAATGAAGCGTAGACGGTCGTTTGCTGTCCTCTCTTCTCTGTCTGACAACACTGCTAAAATATCGGCAGAAGTGGTATTTGGAGATTGAGTTTCATTACCACCAATTTCAATTTCAGTCTCTTCCACAATAACCTTTTGGGGACCCTCCATTTCATATTTCGGAGAAGAGTCGCCACTGTGCCGGAGGGTATCGCTGGCGCTGCCAAGAGACACTTCGACAGCGTCGGACGACTCGTCGAGGAACTTGGCTTGGTCGACCGCCTCAACAGGGCCGAGTTGGTCTCCGTCAGCCGTGGATAGCAAACAGTTCCTTGCCTCGATGATGTCTGCGACAATGGTGCTCGCTCTACCTTGCGACCTCACTTCAAAGCATACTTCCAATAGACCCACGTCCGAGTCGGTAAACTCAGCGCTGATATTCAAGTTTGGACTATCGCAGGTGGTGTTTTTAGGTCGGAGGTTGACTGGTGGTTCATCAGGGTCATCATCGACTACACCGTCCGTAGCACAGCCGTCAACGGTCAATAAAACATCAATTGGTCCCACTCCGCTGGTGGAGGAGGGCAGCTCCTCAAAAGCAGACTCGAAGTAATCGCTGCCAGGGTCGCAGCTCGAGTAGACTGTCCCGACTGTGTCGGTAGACAGCAGGCGGCCTCCGATCCCGCTTTTCGAAAAGTCTGACAGGTCGGCACTGGCGTGACCATTGATCGAGTTTCCTAACATGGCTTCGTTCTCACGGAGGAGGTTAGAATTGGATTCGACGTTAAGAGCGTCTGCTTCGGGATCAGAATTAACTGGGGTGACCAGCCTGACCGAAGATTCCTCCTTGTCCGTAGTATCAGATTCGACGGTACCATTGAGCCCATCCCTGTTATCATCATCCAGGTCGTCTTCTAGGTCATCCAAAGCTTCATCCATAAAGTCGTCTATCAAAATGTCCTCTCCTGAACCGCTAAAGCTAGACACATTTTTAAATTCCGGCCTCCCGCTCGCGTCAAACTCTCCGCTAGCGACGGGAAGTGAAGTCTCAGCTAGACTGGCAACTTCTTCGATGCCATTTCCAGCAGAGCCTGCCTCGTCTAAATCTGGGTTCGTCCCACCAGCGAAGTAAGGCTCTGCTGACACGACCGTCGTGTCAATTTCAGTGCCGACTAAACCGTTTGCCGTTTCGTCTTCGCAAATAGAATCGACATCCCTCAACGAATCAGCTTCCCCTTCGGTTGATTGATTGGTAAGAGCTGTAGTCGGGTCACCGTTCTCCAGCGCAGCTGTCTTGCTCTTGCCGGTCATGGAGTTGCCGTTGGCGTCTATGTTGTCATCGACGAGTCTGGAGCCCAGGGACTCATGAACCTCGCCCATCCCATGAGGGACGATCCCAGGCTGGGGTAGCGGCGCCTTCCTCTTGTCGCGGCGGTGGTGCCTCTTTTTGATCTGCTTCACGGACTTGACCTCCTTGTTCTCCTTGTCGGGTTTGGGGGAGGGAGGGGGACTGCCAGTGTAGTCGACACCGACATCTTTGTCTTTCTTCTTCAGGAACGAGAGCAGGCGACTCATCTTGAAACACCTACACTGGCGGTGCCAGAACGTTTGGGTACACTGCTAGCCTAATGGAAATAAAACACGATGAACACAAATGCATAGAAGAAAGAGCTACTCAGTTCCTGAACTACCTAAACTGAAGTTTTAAACACATAGTGCACTCTTGAAGAAAGTTCATAATTTTCACTGCAATTGTATAAAGGTGATTAGTTGAATGGAGGGCAATGCAAGTTGGGCCCGCAAAGTAACAAGTCCATACATAGCAATCCCAGTTTGGCACAGCCTCCACGACACCCAAGCTGTCAACACTGACGTGGAGAGGGCAGCTCAGAGCACCCGAGTGCGCCTCAGACTGCCATGTAAGGCTTTGGAGTTATCAATCTAGAGCGATAGCGAGCCGTTCCTGCATAACTACTTTTTGAGATCATTCACGCTGCGAGTGATAAGAGCTACGATAACCAGGCGGTGTTATCAGCACGGGGTGGCCGGACGGAGGGCAACACTAGCCACACCTTCGTTTATAATGGACATCGTCCAACTCCGATCAAGTCTCCCAGCATCGCTGGTGGAAATCGCTTCATAACTTCCATCATTTGAATTACAAAAACAATTGTATTTAATTAAAGCACTCTAAAATACATTCGTAGGGATATGTTCCACGCCATGATGACTTTGCAACATTGGCCGAGACGCGATTCTTAGCCGAGTTTCAAAGGGAAGATTTTTTTTCTAAGTCGGTGCCCGAAATAATTGTGAAAGATGCATCATTCTTTGGAGGAACAATGACTGCATAAAAGAAATGCCTCCCTGCTTAGGCGGAAAGGCACACTAGACTGCCAGGTTAAGTTAGGTCATTTGAAACAAAGGCGAAAAAATGTGGTAAAGACAACTATATAACTGGTTATAGATGCCACAGAAACCATTCAAGACTGCAACAAGTTGCGTTCAAGCAGACAAGGATAACAAACTAGAAGGTCGAATGAAATAAGAGTGTAAAAACGTCTAGATATGCAGAGTCTGAAATATGTGGCACTAGCGAGACGGGACGTCACGTTATGCACGGCTTGTTGCAAAGGGAATAGCTCGCGAAGCCGCAAGTGAGTCATTACGGTGCCGAGGGCTGATAAGCTCTTATCTACCCTTCTCCACACACCGCTGTTCGGTATTGGCAGGTGATAAGCAGCCACCTTGCGGACGGTCAGTCAATGCAACGTCTTCAAAACCACCAGTGTTATCAAAAGTCAGGATGTTAGCAATCTATTCAACTAGATTGTCAGCCTACCATGCAGCCCTCCTTTTTCAGAGGCCAAATTAGACCCGCGTACTCCACTTAGTATATGACCACTATGCTGCCATTTAGTGGAGTCTAACAGTAGCGTCTAGCCTGCAGTAAGGCTGGCTACCGCTGGATCATTGACTCGAAAAACTATTAGTGGCCGTTGCGTGTTCTCGTGAACCATCAGAACATATCCACTTGGAACTCGGGAAGGTCTAAGAGCTTGTATGTAATAAGGAGGATCTACAAATTTTCGCACAGACCGAAGTAAAAACCATACGTTCAGCTAAGGAGAAGGCAAGAAGAGCCCAGCGGGCTGTTATCTATGCCCTTCAGTTGGATGAAGAGTGGTAGAGGCAAGAAGGGCCCAGCGGGCTGTTATCTATGCCCTGTAGTTGGATGAAGAGGTGGTAGAGGGACCAATTTCGAAAGCGGAGAGATCGCCACGCTAACTCGCACCCCCACATCATGTGTCAAGGCCACTTGTGCTGGATGCGTGCCTGCAATTCGCTGCTACCTCTAATCCATGTCCGGGCCACCAACTTCCCGTCACCCAAAGAAGCCATAGCTGCCCGGAAGCCAACGACCAAGAACAAGCAGATGCATCGGACCGTGATATCCGAGCATCGAAGCAGCACCAGAGGTGAGCCAGCTGTTCGAATCTAACCAGGCGACGTCGATTCGGTGGACCGCCTTGCGTTCGTAATGCTAACGCGGAACTTTGAACAAAATCATAAGCCTGAACGGCGTAGCGTTCACGCTAGTTATAGGTGACTAAGTCTGACGTCAAGGGATTGAATTTGTTCATCGGAACAAGGCCCAAAAAGCGTGTTATTTGCTAGGCATGTGACACCCTCGATGAGATTAGAGGGACTCTTGCGGAGGTTGAGACATCCAGCTCGGACTCTTAAAATGTTATGTATGCACCAATGATCTGAAGCGTACAAGATCGGAAGATTAGCGAGCCAAATATAGGCAGGTGATTTTTGATCTGTAGTCAAAGAAGAATCGAGTGGCCATCACATCCATCCTAACACGAATGAACGATGATGAGCTGTATAGTAAACTCACCTACACAAATTGAGCCCTAGAAAGTGTTTGCCAGTCAGGAGTATCCTTAATCAACTTGTCTGATGACTTTTGGGAGAGATTCAACCAATTCTCTCCTTGACTTGACAGCTCAGCCTCCAGGTCAACGCCCCCTCAATCGAGAAGCCATAGATCAAAACCAGTAGGTGCCGATTAAACGTCATATTATGTAATGCGCTGCCCCAAGCCCAAAGTTCGTCGAACTGAGGGGACTAGTGACCATGCATAAACAATACATGGCTCGATTTCTAAAGTAGAAACTTCGTTGGAAATGTTTAGAGAGGTGAAAGAAGTGGCGGGCCAGTGCCATTCATGGAAGACGCTGCACCTATTTCATTTACCGAAACATGCTACTGTTTCTTGAAAAATTCTGATGGCTGATATTAAAGAGGCACTGGTGAAATTAAAACTAGAATTGGTGTGCCGCAGAAAACGATGCCCAGCTCTGCGAGAAGCTGGAAGAAATGATCTCTAACAATCACGCGACGGTTTCAACCTCCCGTAGACTTTGTTGCCTAACTTCACAGGCTTAGGCAATATACTAACGGAGTACATCGTCGACAATGGCATGACCCAGTGAGTTCGTGGACCAAAGCGGGGTAACACCACACTGAACCTATTCATGTCAACCGAGGAGTGCGGTCAGCAACATCCTAGTCACCGTCAAACTAGGAGTCGCTGATCACAAAACGGTGGAATTCACCATCAAAGTGCTCTGACCCCCAACTCCGTTAGGAGCTAACTGTACGTCGTCCCAACTTCGCGCGAACAGACTTCCAGGACGGAGTGACCAACTAAGTGCGTCTAATTTGATCAAACTCCCGAGAGGGCATGACAGACCCGCATCAACAAGGAGAGAGTCCGCGTGGCCGAGATCGGTGCATACCCGTGGGTTAATTGATTCCGTCCAAAGGATCAGGCCTCTATGGTAGAATGGCCTTAAATCGTCGCAACGAACTGTGTGCGCTAGAATTGAGGGATGACACGGACGGGGCAAGAGAACTGCATTGCCAGGCATGCAGGACAGCACCGAGGCTAGTCTGATCCTCCGAGCGCACAGAAAGAGAAAAGCATAGCGGACAACGCCAAAGAGAACACACATTTCTTTACCGTTATGTCAATGAGCGCAGAGTGGCTATGGAGTCGGTTGGTCCGCTAATGGATGCTGATTGCGATCAGAGGACGCCATCTAAGGTCATTGCCAGTGTCCACATAAACTTATTTTTGCTCAATGTTCACAGTTGAGTGCCTCCCGGCTATGAACAAGACAATTTATGCTGGGAAGTTATCCTCGACAATATTGTGCTCACGCGAGTGGAAAAGGTTCAAAAACTCGAAGGACTTAAAAATAACAGCTCGGCTGAGCTCAATGGACTCTACTCAAAAACAACTGTCGGATTCCCTCGTCCATATTTTATATGTATCAATAGTGAGTGGTGAGGTGCCTGAAGATTGGAGAGCGATTATTGACCGATCAGCCTGATGTCGGACGTGTGCAAAACCATCGCGAAGATGATTCAAGATCATCTCGTCGATCGATTGGAAGACAGCCTGATTCACGACACTCGGCACGGTTTTCGTCGCAAGAGAAGCTGTCTGACGAATTTGTTGGACTTTTTAGCAAGGTGATCAACGTGTACGATCGTAAGGCAGTGGACGTCGTTTACCTAGGCTTTCAACGCGGTGTCGCAGAGAAGACTATCACAAGTTTCAGAGCTAGGCATCGGTGGAAACGTACTTTGCTAGCTACGCGCCTGACGATCAGGCGACATCTGAGTGTCGCAGGGCAGTGTGCTGGGTCTGGTCCCCTTCCTCATCTGTATGAACGACTTTGATGCGACGCTCAAGTTCAAGGCATCGAAATTTGCCGACTGCACAAAGCTCTGCCATGCTGTATGGAGAAGCTACCCTTTAATGTTTCAAAATGTACCGTTATGCGAATGGGGTGTCCCAATGCCAGCTTCACCTACACAATGGCAGGAAATAACCTCGCTGCTATCGATCAACAGCGAAAACTGGGCGGCCTCATCTCGAAAAGCTTGAAATGGGACGCGCAGGTCTAGAAGAGTTACAAGACAGCAAAGCGCATTCTTGATTTGATTTTTCGTAACTTCTGTAATACGAAAGATTTAGTACTCACGTCCGTCTCCAACTCGAGGAGTATGAAGTCCAATAGTGGTTTAAACACGCGAGGAGGTACATTGCCAAACTGAGACGCATCCATCAACCTGCTACTGAGCTTATCTCAAAGCTACACCACCGTCGCTAAGAGGACCTGTTGTTGCTGCTGCTGCTCAACCCCAACTCCCCCTGCGATGGAGGAGCCACAGCCAGCGCACAACCCGAAGCCCCGGAACCCACCGACATGTGCATGTTATGGATGTATCAGCAGATGCAGGCACTTATATTGTGCCAACGTCGGCGTGTCCAACAGAGATGACCATTCTCGAGGTAATGGGCACCACTCCTGTTGGAGGTAAAAACTCAGGAGCTGCCATGAACAACTTAATTCTAAGGAGAGATCCTACTGACGTCTCACGTTGAAGTGGCACAGTGCTCTTCAAAGAACCTCATGTGCACGGGGTACTTGTTCATCGGAGCACTTGGGGGAGGACCGTTGACATAACTTTGATCTATAGTCTTGTCTCTGGAGCTGCCAAAGACGGACCTATTCGACAGAGAAGTCTTTCGGCTGTCTCACTTTGAATCTGTCGCAGACACTTCAAGAAACTTCAAAATGGACAAAAGACTTCTAATTTCCAACACTTGGGAGCACCGCTGCCAAGGAAACTGGTCGAGGTACAACCTCTAACTGTTGCGTATATTATCAGAATCTCACAGCTCGTATGCTGATTTCGATATAGACTCAATACTTAATTGGGGGCTATAACCCCCACCACTGAGGCAACCCAATATGCATGTCCTTCCTTTTTATGTATGCGTGCGTGAATTTCGTAAGCGTTGTTGACTATCCCTCACTCTTCTTTCAAGGAAACAGTTTGACTTGAGCACTTGAGCTCGCTTAGTTTCCTTAATTTAATCTGTCTAGATAGTTAATTTTTTTCCCTAGTAGGTGCATGCTAAGGTAACATAAATATGTAATGTGATTGGGAACTGTTACCGTAGTTGTTATCACTGTTCTCGTTGTTGGGGAAAGGGGCGTGGTATTTGAAGTCGGGCCATGACGTCCGGCCAATGAGATCGAAGCAATGAGGGTGTCTTGTGTGAGGGTAGGCGATTCGTTTAGAAGAGCGACAAGAAACTGGAACGGGCACTGGGAAGTTGACAAGGAGGGCAGAAAATCGCCAGACCTCGGGGAGCAGCGACAACAGACCGAGTGGGCAGGCCACAGGCATTGGGAGAGGGCAGAACAACGCCAGACGTCAGGAGCAGTGGGTGGAGGTAAATCTGGACGAGTGGCACAGTGGGAGGGAAAAAACAAAAGTTATGGGTCCGTAGGCGTAATGTTCTCCGGTGTTTAATCAATTTAGGACGTGTCGTTCTCTGCTTCTAGGGTGGGGTTGCTGCTGACGTAATGTATCTAGTGATTCGAGCGCACGGTTTGGTTTTTCGCGGCCACGAGCCGGGGGAAACGCCGGCTGCCGGACAGCCATGTCGCGGCTCTTAACTGGACCGGTATGGGCCTAGATCAGCCAGCTATTGTGGGGAGCCATCCGTGGAACTCGAGTGGGGCGACTTTGGGGTAGAAAGGTGTGTGAATACCTTCGTGTGATGCACTCCTCTTATTCTATATAATTGGGAACCTTCCGTGCGATTTGTGTAACATTGATGCAATTTTGTGTTGCAGGCCAGGGCAAATTCCGTATTGTGACCAACATAACTGTGTTGCAATTAATTCTAAATATATCATAAGCCCGTGTAGAATAATCATTATCTATGCCATCAATTCAATAATAATCCTTCTGTCTTTCCTGTCTTTTTTTTTGTTCTGACATCTCCTCCTCTGTCACTATCTTTATATTCTTCAATCATATTCCTCTACGTTTCCTTACAAACATACCTAAACTGCAAGCAAGAGGTTAATGGCAAGCTGTATTAATAACGGAACATGTTTATAATAGTTAGTAGCCGACAGATATGCACAGCCCTTCAAAGGCCTTGGCTATTGGGGTCGCGAGACTGCGAGCAAAAGATGGTCGTTGAGGGCAACCGAAGTCAACATTTTCAATCTTTAAGCTTTGCTCTTCTTCTCATCCGAAAGACGTTCACCCAAAAAAAATATTATGTGCTTGGAAATATTTGTCGATATTATTCCAACTTGTGAAGGAAAAGTTCAAATTGTTTTGAGAAAGAGGAACGTCATAACACCATTTTACTAATGACCGTAGGTGATACATTCCCAACAGATTAAATTTGATAAACAATTGGTCACATCGATCAAAATGACCTAACCATGTGTGTTAAAAAATTCTTACTCGCTGATCTAGTCATATAAGAAGGGAGCCTTATAAAACAAAGCATGCCAACTGATGACGTTATCTTATATATACACCTCAATATCAATTTTCTTGTTTCAATGTTTTCAAACTATATTCATTTTCTAGATTCAGTATGGCAGAATGAAAATTGAAAAAAAAATCATATCTAAGTCTATTTTCACTTGACCTTAAGAATTGTGTGCGACACCGGACGCCGTTGCTGAGTCGCAGGGCCCACAATACCAATAATAACAGAATCACTGCAGAACACACAACACAAAGGCAGCACAGCGCCTTGAGCTGGAACAAAGGCACACGGCGATGATAGGCGCTGGTATTAGGGCCAGAAGACAGCGATCAAATATAACAAAACAGCGACAGCAAACAAACAGTGGCGAGGAGTGAAGGTGTAAAGAACCACCAGAGGACGCGTGCACTCATGATACGGGCGAGTGTGTCATCACGGCGCTACAACACACGGGTGGGGAGGGTCGAAGAGCAAAAAGCGACGCTGGGAGGGCGCGCATCAGTAACGCCCCGGGGGAGGGGTTGGGGCTGATAGCGTTACGGAGGGTAAAAAGGGCGTGTGGATGAGCGAGGTGACCTGGACTGGAGGACCGCTCCTGCGTGACGAGAAAGAAACGTGAGGGCGGCGAGGATACGATGACGTGCGTGACAGGTGCATGGCGTGATATTAGCCGTGAGAACAATGAGCTCAAGGGACGGAGCATTGGCGGCGAGGTCAACGAAACGTTCACATGGTTGACATAAGAAAATGAAATACACCGTGCACACAAGTACACCGAAATTAAATCAGTGATCTACTCACGTTATATAAATCAGTCACATCTGCTTGATTGCTCTTCATTCTTGATAAATGTTTAGTATTGTTCTAGTCAATAAAGAATATTCGTCATGACGGAGGAAGGCACCGCATCCCGTATTGGGCAAGAGTTGATGGTGCGATTGTCCAGAACATAAGATACTCATACCATGTACGTTGTTGCGGTAACGGTGTTAATAATAATATGGGGTCGTCACGGCTGTTAGTGTGCCCTCACCGAGCACTCCAGCGCAGGTCATCGTTGGACAACACTCACCCTGCTTGTGGCCATGGACGGACGTGTCTGAGCCCAAGGCCATAACGAGCTGCGGATTTAACAATTGGACAAAGAGAGCAGCGTTCGCACTGCACTTGAGGGCAGGAGTGAGTGTCTAAAGTTGACGCTACGCTTGGCAGGAGGGAAATGTCAGGACAAATAACTTGCATATATAAAGCTCGTAAGGGCACACGCGCTCTGAAAATGTGCCGAGGATTTAGACAAGCACGCACAACGCTGAAGCAATGCTGGGGAGGGGGTCCTGTCAAGTGGGAAGAAGGATACGTTTCCGTCCACACAGTTCATAAATATAGAAACTTTGCTACTGGCATTTCAGCGCTCAAAAACCATAATAGAAAGTGTCTGCAACCTTCATAATTGTATTTATTCCTACATAAGCGGGGAAAAAGAAGAACTGCGGCCCGCCAGTGGAAATGTGCAGCAATTGATGCGTTGAACGAGTGAGAAACCCTGTGCGTCAGACACATATTACCTGAAGTTCATCAGAAGGTTAGAAGAAGCAAGTTGGTGTTTCAACGTCACTGTACGCGTTCCGTGAGCGATCACTCGGCACTAGCACGAGCCGCGTGAAGACGACGAATATGAATTACCTTTCATTTTGGGAGGAAAAGGAAATGAAACTTATAAGTGACTACAAGGCCAGTGTCGTTCAGCAGGGCAGCGGAGAATGGATGCATGAAGTGTCAATCCTTGTGCAGGCCTTTCGAGGACTTTGGCCTTCATCGCTATCAAACAGACATTGGTTAATTAGGACAAATATGAACTGAAGTGTATAGTTAACCTGTGACTTCCCATTGGAACCATTGGAATGAAGTGACATGGTTACAGACCAAAGGTTTGAATGTTAGGCAGTGACGCGCTTTCAAATAATTCTCCTATATGGGTTCGTGATGCTGGGCCACAACTGCCCACAGTTGAGCCCTGGAGGTAAAGTACCCATTTATAAGTTCAATTCGTCCAATCTATAGGAACGGAAACCAAGCCGAACACAGAGCAATAACATCGAAGGCTATAGGCCAAGTACCCTCTCATATGTCAGGTCCATGTTACGCTGAGGCCGCAGCATCGCAATCACATCAATACACACCGGGTCATTAAAAGATGGAAAAACGGCACTTAGTGCGGCAACGGCGGCATAGCTGGCGCGTCGGCCCGTACAGCTGAATGGTGCCCTTTAATGATAGTAGCCACGGGCAGCAAGCAGGTGCTGCATTAGTTCATACGAACAACGCAGTGAAACACGAGGCATTGAAGGTAATGGAACAAGACCTACAAATTGTTGCTCACAATACAATTTGTCTGTCGCAACCAAACGTACTTCTTATTTGAGTTTTGATTTCATTTGATCCTCATTTTCACCAGAGCCTCAACGCGAGTCATAATAGGCTCCCCCGTAGGGCTTGATGATCATGAATTCCAGTAGGCTCCCACGCCTCTGTGTGTGAGAAAAAAAAACGCTGTTAAAGTTAGAAAAAAATTACATTTTAGCAATGTCAGGCGCATGCAGTTGCGCACAAGAAAAACGTTCAGACGAAACGGATCTCCGCTTCCAATTATTAAGAACTTCAAGAGCAATTAATATGTACGCATGCTAGTGCGCACAGGTATCATCGTTGAGACTAGAACAAGGTTTACGGCTACAGGGAGAAAGTCAGCTCCGACAGCGACGCTATGCGGTCTAGGTCGATTATAGTATACTTCATTAATTCAGGTAAGACTCAGACAAAACGAATGCTCGCATCCATAACATTTAGAACTTCAAGAGTAATATGTACGCACGCTGGTGCGCACAGGTATCATCGTTGTGACTGGTACAAGGATTACGGCTACACGGACAAAGTCAGCTCCGACAGCAACGCAACACCATATCCACAGCTGCTTGGTCTAGTTCAGTAGAGGTACAACTTATTTATTGAGGTAAGATAAAGACTCAGGCGAAACTAATCCCGCCTCCAACCACTCAGAACTCCAGGAGTAATATGCACGCGCGCCAGTGCCCACAGATTATGATAGTGTCATCGAAATTGGTAAAAGGTCTATGGCTTCACGGATTAGATCAACTCCAACCGCAACGCGACACAAGGTTTATAGCTACGCAGTCCAGGTCAACCCCAGAAACTAAATATGGTCCGTGCACACACGAGCGAGCACAGACTGAAGAAAAAACACCAAAATCACAACAGGAACTCTCGCACAAATACACTAGCATTATTATACGTGATTATTGTGTGGATCGTGAAGAAGAAGAAAGTAAAGGCCGGTTCGTCATGGGCAGAAAAACTGCTCAGATTATTGATTTCGCGCTTATTGTTCAAGGGGATAGGGTGGGGAGGGGCAGAGGTTCCTTGGGTTCCAAAAGACCGATGAATCTCGGAAAGTAACCGAAGTCCCACGGGTCTTCCCGAGCTCCCCGGGTCCCTCGTCTCAGCTCATCTCGGTTTGTCTCGAATCATTTCAGCCAGTCTCGACTCGTTGCGCCCAATTCGGCTCACCTCAACATGTTTCGACTGATCTCGACGCACCTCGACCGGCCTCGACGCGGCTTTCTCTCTCTGCGCTAGTAATCATGCGGACTGCAATAAGTTTTTTTTTCACTCAAACATTTTACGGTGGGAGTGGGGTGGGAGTGAGCCCTTGGGTCCCAAAAGAGCCCGACGAATCCCAGAGGGTAACCCGAGTCCCCCGAGATCCCCTCGTCTGAGCTCATCTCGGCTTGTCTCGAATCATTTCAGCCAGTCTCGACTCACCTCAACATGTTTCGACTGATCTCGCCGCGCGATCCTCGCCCTTTGTGCCAGTAATCCGCGGACTGTAATAGTTTATTGTTCTACTCAAGCATTTCACATACATACATTTTTTGTGTATGGGAAGCAGGGGTCCCAGGGTTCAGAGGGGCCTCAAGCAGGTCCCAAAGGGTCTCAAGGGGGTCCCAAAGGGTCTCAAGGGTGTCTCAAAGGGCCCCGGGTCTCACGAGTACCTTCCATTCCCGGATCACCTAGTCTCAACCAGTCTCTGTTCGTCTCGACTCAGCCTCGCCAGTCGACTCGTCTCCACTCGCCTCAACCTGCCTCGACTCGCCTCGTCCCCTTCAAGACTTTCACTCTCTAAGATGAACAACAACATTATTTCACCATTTAGCCATCAAAACCACTAGCTGTGCTCGGACATTTATTAGGTTGGACTAGCCAACTAACTAACACACCGCCTAGTCCACCTAGAGCTCCTGCGGGTGTCTAACGATACATAATTGTTCAACAAATCCTAAATTGATCACCATGAAAAAAAGCACAGACAAATAATAGATCACGTGAAATAAGCCGCCGTGGCCGAGTGGTTAGCGTATCCGACTGCTGTGCCAGCCTCTGGTGCTGCATGTCGCGAGTTCGAGCCTCGGTAGAGACACGGCGGTCTTGTGGCGGGGAGATTGGGCGCCTCCCTTCTCTGTGTCAGCCTCACTTAGCCACCCTCCTGATAAGGGGGAAACGGCTGTATGTCTATACATACATACATGAAATAAGAAATACTAAAATAAAGTGTTAATGAACTATAAAATGGATAATCATCCATCCACTCCAACTTATTCGAGGGATGACAAAATCAATGTTGCTTAGAACAATGTCGTTTTTCTTTTGCCAATCAAATCCATTTTGTTGCTTAGAAATTTCATATCGTACAAGTGACTGCTCGACATAAATGACTACTTGATGATTTGAACTTATGTAATTCCCTCAATGATTCAGGGCCATTTTAGCCGCTCGCTATCAAGGCAGCTGAGTGAAACAGGAACACGACTAGGCCAGTTCAAACCGTGTGCTCGTTGACGCAGCTGTGCATGCTGGCTTAGCCAGGCTGACACGCAAGCGCATACAGAGACCCTATGAGTTATGCCCATACATTAATTGAATCTTGAACCTATTATGATAGCAATGAATGATGTGTAATCGGAGGATAATGCATGACAAAATGAAAACAATGCTTCCGAACAAGATAGTGAAGGCAAGTACATATAATTGTATGATCGTTTTATCACTATTGAAGCACTCATTAGTACAATAATGGTAACAACTAATCGAATAACAAAAACAGAACTACCATTTCAGATGTGAACCTAAAGCACATAAGTGAAGACAAATCATGAGTGAATAACGCGACAACAATTAAGGAGATAAGTTAGAGACAAAGGGGCCTAAATGCCTTCTGTGTCCCGTTCCCACATGAGTATGCGTACAAATAACAACTTTGGAGAAGTTGAGTATGAAGCCGCCTATCAGTGAACAAGGGAACGCTGTTAAGAGCCCAAGTTTATTCCTATTAATATCGAGCTCTCCCTGCACAAGCAGCATCCTGTCCCCTCTTTCTTCTATTGGAGATGGTTGGTATCCCTCAGGAAATAATTAATAAAATTTCTAATTTGTTCGTGGAGACTGTATGCACTTCTTCTTGCTCGTGCTTTAAGGCAATCATCATCATATTTTGCAAATACTAGGCCAGCCCTCGTTATCCTCGCGACTCTCCTGAACATGTCATTGTATGCTACTCGCAGTTTGCTCATAGTAACGATCGTAAATGTCCACCACAAGGAGTTACAGTAGATAGCATAACAGTACATTATAAAGGCTGCAGCCAAAGCTCGTTGTGCAAAAGTTGAACCGTCGTCTCATACGCTGATTGCCAACTGCCTTAAATTGAATTCCAGGAGTTGCGTGGTTATTTGTTATTGATACCCCACGGAAACTGTCCACTACCCCAGCGGCGTCCCGTCAAGCACACAGTCCGTTCTGTTCAGTAACCTCTGGTTGGGTGTCGTCACTATCATACACACTGATAAACTAGAAATGTGATCTACAGAAGTAGCTAATGTAGTATTTTAAAACATT
Organism: Gammarus roeselii; assembly: GCA_016164225.1. Taxonomy (NCBI): domain Eukaryota; kingdom Metazoa; phylum Arthropoda; class Malacostraca; order Amphipoda; family Gammaridae; genus Gammarus; species Gammarus roeselii. The sequence continues at coordinate 1,694 of SDVV010000054.1, read as the reverse complement.
TAAGCTTGGCCTTTATAATGCACTTCGAATAGTTACTGTTCAATCAATGTTTCAATAAGAATGCGACCGATACGTGCCATCACAATACTTTGAAGAGCGTGTCTCAAGAACGGCGGACAAAGGATACTGTACTCTGGTGCAACATTGCAGGTTATTACCTCATTAAAGTGTTAGGTCAGCCGTTCCAGAACAGAGATGTACCGACATCAACATTTTGGCCGACACTGAAACTTCATTTCGAGCCGATACTCTGACAACACCGATACTTGGCCAGGACAGACGCTTCTAATAACTAACTATACTCTGAAGCAACCTCATCGATTTCATCTTATCCAAACGTTTATAGAAGCTTGTCCAGAAACTTCCACGCCATGTTTTTGTAGTGCGATGGACTGCACATAATAAGTAACATATGAGCATTGCTTGCATAACTTAGAGCTCCATATTTACGGCATCCTAAATACCGCCATCTCATGCAAGTGTGGTCGGATGGAATATGTTCAGGAACGAAGAAACATTCTCTGTTGGATTCTCCTTATTTGCGTCGAACAGAGATGAAGCGTAGCGAGGCAGTAGCTTGCTATTGCAGCTTTCTGTGCAAAGATGCGCTTCGTCATTAGACGTGTGCTGTCAGGTCAGCCATCTTAGAGTTCACTTAGTTCAGAGTATGGTTGTGGAGAATGGTTGAAGTTCACCATTTGCAATTATATCTTGTATCCTCCTCTTTTCAAAGATCCAGTCATGTATTACTAGCTGCAAGGCCTGTAAGAGGTACGAGAGGCAATCATATACCTTCCACTATGCTGGGCGCCATTGTCACTAACGTTCAAATGGATATTAATAGGAAGGGGTTTCGAACTCGAGCAGCACACCTTCAATTGCTCCTTACATTGGCTGCAGTTTGTGACAGGATTGCCAGGGATAGAAGAACTACGCTGCTCGGTTCCAAGTTTTGATTGACATCATCTTCTGTTAAAATGATATCAGACGCATTCACGTTACTCAACCAATGACTGAAGTGAAACTAATATTTCCCGCTTCATGAACAGTAGTCTTGACATTCGTCGACTCTGATGAATGGATTGAGGGCACAGTTTTCCCTGAAAGCAGATTCAGAGTTTGGCTGCTCTTTTCCTAATCAATCCGTAACCAGCCTCCTCCCCAAGCACTGAATATGGAGGGCGCTCATTCCACCGATGGCGTAATGCGTTGCTTTTGAACTGTTTATGGCCAACCTTTGCTTCCAGGCAATGGTTTGATCCAGTGTAATCTGATTCTCACTGCTTCTGCTTGTAGATAGACTTATTGCACTTGTAGAAGGCGTCCCTTTAGATGTCTTGTTGATCAATAGGAGTGGCTGCTTTCGAGCTTATTTGCGAGCGAAAGTTTCCGCTGCTTGTTTTGCACTTAAGCGGTAGAACAGAGCAGCCTCACCCGACGCAGGCTGGCGGCTGACTGAGGGTTATCAGAACCAACTAGAGGGCCGTGACAAGCTGGCTCCCAAAGCGCGTCAAGAAGTAAAGATTATCAATGAGTTACATCGTGTATGGATGCTTCATGAATACTGTGTCTACTCTTCTTATACTTGCCACTCAATAAACAAGTCACTAGTGACAAGCGTGCACACTAGCTGATTCTAGGAGTGGACGAGGCAAGCATACGCACCACCAAGCGCGCACACTAGCTGATTCTAG
>SDVV010000053.1:0-45572 GCA_016164225.1 Gammarus roeselii | reverse complement strand
CTAGCCAACCGATCACTCAATATCAAGACCACACCTTCTCGTGCCCTACCTTCCTCCACACCAGATTTTCTTCCACTTACAACACCAAACTCACATTCGCCCTTACCTTTCAACTTCGTCTCACTCAGCGCCAACACATCTAACTTCCTCCTCACAAACATCTCGCCAATCTCCCTCCTCTTTACATCACTCGTACTACAGCCACGCACATTCAGCGACCCTAACAATAGGGTTTGGAGAGGCATGGACTAAGAAGGAGGTAATGAGGTATCAGATACGCCTTCCATGGACTATGAAGGAGGTAATATGGTACCAGATACGCCTTCTATGGACTATGAAGGTGGTAATATGGTACCAGATACGCCTTCTATGGACTATGAAGGCGGGAGATAATTGGTACCAGAAGGAACCGCAAAGATTAGCTCAAACCGCGATTAAAGATTGCAACTGAAGATCATTTTTGCCATTATTTGCAATTATAAATTATTCATTTGTTTTCTGAACCCTGGAATAGATAATCAGTAACAATTCATAATAAGACGTTACTTGAAAACAATGCAAACAGAAATTGCAATTATTTCAGTCAGGTCAATTTTTTTCAGTTTTAGATTGATAGGATGACGCACATTTTCTATCAAGTCACTCCTCTAATCCCCTAACATGTAGATAAGGTCACAGGGTTCGTCTATGTTACGTGTGAACAGCAGCTGTGAAAGAAGGAAACGAACACATTTTTGAAACGGCTCCATTTTCTGAAGTTATAGCCTACCAATTCACAGTGAACAGATAAACAAAGCGAACTCGAGGGTACCAATCTTGAAATGCCGCATCCTGACGCCATAATGCGGAGTTAGCTAGTATGCCGCATCCAAACACCATAATGTGGAGTTAGCTAGTATGCCGCATCGAGACACCATAATGCGGAGTCAGCTAGTATGCCGCATCCAGACGCCATAATGCGGAGTTTGTCAGAGGAACTGTTCACTCAACTGCGCTCGGTGTGAAGAACAGATTATTTCCCCATAAGTAGGCAAGCGAATACTTTGGAATAAGTCACTTTCCAACAAATAAAAAAATCAATCTTAACATAAGCTGCTACCTACAGTTGCGCTGATCTTTCTATAGGAAACCGTAATGTTCTTCAAATAATAAATAGCTAACTAAATAGAATATAACTTTAGCATAATCTATAACTGAAAAATATCTGATCAAATTTTTGATGTACAGCTATATTAAATCAAGCTGAAGTACAATAAAGACTGTTGACGCAGCGAGAGGAGCGGCACTCAACCTTTGTTCACGTCATAGATGGCAAAACAAGTTGCATCGAATTACAACTGATAAGCTCCACCCCTTCCGGTGGCCCTAACAGTACTCCTGAGCGCAACGGCTTCTCAGTGTCAGTCCATAACACGCGACCGTGGCTGATGCCAGCGTCACTGCTCTCCTAAATATGATAGAAGCTAGAGTGGCCCAGCCTCAGTGGCTCTCGCCCTTCTTGCCCGCGATCCTCTTGAAGTCGGCCATGTTGGTGGTCTGCATAGGACTGCCCACCAACTGCAAGTAGCTGAGGCGCGTAACCTCGCCCCCGTCTTGATTGTCCTGGATGAACACAGTCAGGTTTTGCACGTTCTGGAACTTGACGAACTTCAGCTTAATGAGCGACCCTGACAAGTCCTTCTCTGTGAGCCTGTGGGCAAAGAGTGGGAGGATGAGCGACCCTGACAAGTCCTTCTCTGTGAGCCTGTGGGCAAAGAGTGGGAGGATGAGCGACCCTGACAAGTTTTTCTCTGTGAGCCTGTGGGCAAAGAGTGGGAGGATGAGCGACCCTGACATGTCCTTCTCAGTGAGCCTGTGACCAAAGAGTAGGAGAATGCACTGAGTCCAGCAGCGGCGAGGGCGCGCTTCGGCAAGGCGTAGTAAAGAATACACGCCGTATATTGCATACCTTAACGGCGGAACGGAGCACCGTGAACTGGCTATGATTTGATTCAAGCCTCATTTCCACCGGAGCCTCGAAGTGAGTCACAATAAGCTCTCCTGTAGGGCACGACCGTCACTGATTCAGGAAGTTCGCACGGCCTCGCGTGCGAAAAGATTAGTCTTGTCTGAGTGAAATAAAGTACTTATTTCGATTGTGGCATATTCACATACTAACGCGTACAAGAATGGAAAGAGTTAACGCGTATCTACGTGAATATATTGTTATTTCTGGGCATAATGAGGTGAAGAAACCAACTTACTTGCACAGGTGTTTGGAGTTTAGACAGATTCGTATAATCCGGTGTTTTCCGCAAGCAATAAGCTTTTTCCGATAGGTTGGGTCAGTGAGTAGGCTTTGTATGTTGCAAGGGATATTCAAGAAATCTCGTCGGGCTGCTGCAAGTATTATACGCAGATAGCCACTAGGTGGCAACAAGGGAGGCAAGGTGGCGCGTTTGGTCCCTTATCGACATCCATTAGATGGTAGAGAGTTATCCACGTGTGTCTCGTGCACGTGCACAAGCGGTTGATGAACATTTGGTCTTTTCTGCTGGTGAACTTTGTTTCCCATTCTCCGGCTGAGGGTTTGCCTGATAGCATTTCTTGTCCACTCTGTTGCCACATCTCATCCATCGGGATGTTATATGGGAGTTGATGATAGGGAACCAGTCCCGGTAATACATAGCGAAAAACTGTTCTTGGTGAGAAGACGCCAGTTTAGCAAGTCCGCAAGTTCGTTTACTCTTATTCCGGCGTGCCCGGGGATCCAGCAGAATTCCACTGCCTGACCTGTCTCGGTCATCACAAAGAGATCGTGCTGCATTTCACGTAGAACCGGTTGTTCGTAGTGCAGTGTTTTAAGCACACTCAGACTGTTCGAGAATGCGACGTGTTTGGGGAGCGCGATCTGCTTTTGCAATAGAGATGGCTAGTTCGAGTGCGTGAAGCTCCGCAGAGAACACGGAGGCCTCTTGTGGGAGGGTGGCCGAGAGTGGGGTATCCCCGCAGTCACCGCACTGGATGTCAAGGCCTATATGCATTTCAAGGTAGTCGACAAGGCGTGAGTTTATCATTCTTTCCATAATCCTGCATAGGACGCTAGTTAGGGCAATGGGACGATAGTTATGTGGGTCGCTGTGATATTTCCCAGGTTTGGGTATCGGAATAATTACGGATTCCCGCCATTGGTTGAAAAAAAATGAATTTGAATACAACGTATTGAACACATTTAGTAGGTGCTGAAGAGCGTTGTCAGGAAGGTGTTTGATTGTGTTGATGTGCACTCGGTCCGGCCCGAGTGAGGTTTCGCGAGTATGGTCAATTGCATATTGTAGTTCATGGATGGAGAAAGGTTTGTTGTAGAATTCTTCCTTTGAGGAAGTGAAGTCGATATGCTCACTTTCTGTTAGGATCTTTTCCCGCTGGAAAGAAGCCGTATAATTTGTTGAAAGTGATTTTTGACTGAAAGTCTGAGCTAGTTTGTCCGCGTATGAAGAATAGAGTGTCTCCGTCCCGACAGTATGTGGATAGGTCGCTCGGAACGACCTTGGATACGTCTGATGTTTCCCCACACTTAAGAAAGAGGGGTGTTTTGATTGATTGTGTTAACTTATCGAGTCCAGCTTTCTCGCTTCTTCTCCACGCTAAGTTTGCGGAACACGGCAGTTCCCCTTTTCCAGGCTACTCGGTTCCTGGTGCAACGTGCGCGGCGGAAGGCCCCGTACATCCTTTTACGCTGGTCCATTGCTTCTTGTACCTCCGGGCACCACCAAGGTTTCGGGAAAAAGGTTGAGGGTAAATATTGGGGAATGCATGCGGCAGCTGCACTTTGGAATTTCTCGCATAGATGTACGACAAGGTCGAGCTCTGAAATAACTTCGGAAAAGCCTTCCACATCGTCCCATGCGACATGTGTCGAGTATTCCTCCCAGCTGGCTTTCTGGTAGTTGAATCGAAGTTCATGTGCGTCAGGATTGTTTGATCGGTTAGTAAGGAGCGATATGATCACTGGGTTGTGATCATTGTCATGAGTTGAAGGCAGGACTCCCCAAACGAGTTAGAAAGCTAAAATGGAGGGGTGATCCGTGTGGGTTGTCCGTCGTTAAGAAGGACCAGGTTGTGAGTGTCTATGGTGTTGGACATCATCACTCACTAAGGTCTGTTCTCAAGCATCCCCACACTTTGTGGTAGGTGTTGAAGTCACCAAGGAGGAGTACGGGCTGATGCAGTTTGTTTAGCAGATCGGTCATTAGTGCCTCCGTGAGGTCGTGGTTTCGTGACAAGTAGATCGATACCACTGTAATTGGTCTTGAGATACATATCTTCACAGCGACAGAGGGAAGAGGTGATGAGGTATGCTTTGATGGGTCTGAAGTGCCACTCCGCCGTGTGCAGTCACATTATTGTGACCTTCGCCACGGTGTATGACATATTGAGGGATTGTGAAGATGGCTGTGTCACGGAGTTTGATCTCCTGGAGGACTACAACCAATGGTTTATGGGTAAAGATTAGCGATAATAATTGATCTTTCTTGCTTCTAAGTCCATGGTAATTACACTGAAGTATTGAGCTGTTGTTCATTTTAGATCTGTTTCACACCCAGATTCTGATGGTCTGGAGCGGTCGCGTGGTTTGTAGGAACTTTCGTAGTGTTCTTGTCTATGAGGCGTAGGTGTCCTAAATCGAGAGCATTCGCTTTCTGTAGAACATGATCTCTTCGACTTACGGCGTTCTACACTGTGAGTGCTCTTGTAGGAGAAGGAGGACGAGAGAGTACGATCTTTGTGTTAGCTTCTTGAGCGAGCGCGTTTCTCTTCTATGGACGGTTTTTTAAACATTATGATGGGCTGAGTAGTAGTAGTAGTCGTTGGGATATTCGAGTAGAGTGCGATGCATTGTAGATCAGTGGTTTCGGGGATCAGTTCTTGGTTGAATATTTTTAACGCGTCCTCGCGCAGGCGATGGTCGTTCTCACTTGTGAGATGTTCTGGTAAGGGCATGTTAGCTGAGGGTTGAAAACCTCACTTCGGTTTTCGCTGGGTGCGGTTGCAGTCAAGACGGTCAGAAGTCGTGCAACGCTCTGATCGAGGCGAGCTGTGGTTTGTGATACAAATACGGACACTAGGCCGCATCCCCCAGAGAGGGGGTTGGCCGACGGCAAGGCGCACCTCACACCCTCATACTCTCACACTCCAACCACTTAGCCCTTTGCTGCTAGAGGGTCCGGTCGGTACCCCCTCAACATACACTCTGGGTCACGAGTGCAGTCCGAGGATCCGTCGTCAGCAGCAGAGCCCGACATTTTTCACTGGTTTACCCCCGCCGCGTCATAATGACCGGGCTCCCACCACCCACGACCATCCAGACAGCAGGATGCCAGAGGCGGGAAAGCACATCACATCAGCGTCAAAATCAACCATTCACAACCATTCTCTTCTCACGCCTGTTCATTGCACGCTCTCTCGCTACCTTCACATTCATGTTTTTCCTTCCCAACTCCCGTTTCACACCATCCATCTAGGCCTGCGACCACTCACCTACGCATTCATCACCCTTTTCACCAATCTCCCAACATCCATCCTCTCCATGTGCCCGAACCATCTTAGAACACGCGAATCCACTCTGTCCTCCAACTTCTTCACCATCCCTGTTCTGATTCGAACCACGTCGTTGGTGATCCGGTCTCTCAGCGTTACTCCAGCCATTCTCCTCAAACATTTCATCTCGAAAACATTCAACCTTCTTCTCTCCTCTGCTCTCACCCCCAAGTCTCAGCTCCGTAGAGCACAGTTGGGACAACAACACCCTCATACAGCCCTCTCTTTGCTTCCATCCCAAACGTCCTACAGCTCATTCCACTCTTTAGTGCACCCAACACTTTACATCCCTCCTTCACTCGCGCCTTCACTTCAGCTTCCACTATTTCAGTTATCTCCACATGGGAGCCCAGATACTTAAAACACTGAACTTCCTCCATGAGCTCTCTATTTAGGGCGACACTTATTTTGCTCGCATCGACAGTCCTCGAGCGTCTCATTACTTTACTCTTACCGACGTTCACTCGAAGCTTCCTCCTCTCACACACTCTACCAAACTCAGACACTAGCCTACATAGCTTCTCCTCCGAATCCGCAACCAGGGCCGTATCATCAGCAAATAGCAACTGGCTCAACTGCTAACTCCGCTCATTCGCTTCCAACAGTTCCAAGCCGCGACCAAGCACACTCGGGTTCACTTCCCTGACCACTCCATCCATATAGAGGTTGAACAGCCAGGGAGACATCACGTAGCCTCGTCTCAGTCCCACTTTCACTATGACCCAATCACTCACCTCGCTCCCCACTCTGACACATGCTCGGCTGTCAGCATAGAAACTCTGCCCCGCTTTCAACAGATGTCCGCCCACTCCAAACAAACGCTTCACCCTCCACAGCGCTTCTCTGAAATCCTGTTGTATGCCTTCTTCAGATCCATGAAGGCCCAGAACACATCTTTCCTCTGGCAAGATACTTTTAACAGACCTGTCTCACTGCAAAAATCTGATCGGTACACCCTCTACCAATCCTAACGCCACACAGTTCCTCTCCAATTGCGCAGTCTGTACAGTCTCTAATCCTTTGGATCAGCACTCTCCCGTACAACTTACCAGCCACGCATAACAGACTGATACTTCTCGAGTTGCAGCATTCATTTTTATCTCCTTTGCCCTAATATAGCGGAACAATGCAGGCACTGCGCCACTCACTCGGTACCACGACTGCCTCATAACACAAGTTCAGTAACCTAACCAACCATCCGACAATCGTTACTCCACCCTTCTTCAGGCACTCAGTCGCAACGCCATCCAACACAGGGGCTTTCCCTGCTTTCATCACGTCCACCGCCTCCTGTACCTCTTCCCTGGTAATGTCCGCAGTAAGTCTTTCTCCCAAAACTGGCATCCGAGAACCACCATCCACAGCAACAATGTCAGCCTCTCTGTCATCCTCGACATTCAACAACTCATCAAAATACCCGGCCAACCTCTTCCGTACATCGCCACTTTCCAACAACAACTGGCCGTTTTCATCTTTCACCACTTCCTCCTTTTCAGTCTCTCCCTTTCTCACCCTCTTCACCTCTTTCCAGAACATCTTTTTGTTCTCCTCAAAATTCTGGCACAACCGTCTGCCTCACCTGGCATCAGCGTCCCTTTTGGCTCTCCTCACCACCCACTTCACCTCGTTTCTCCTCTCTTTGTAGCCTTCATAAGCCACCTCCGACTTCACCTGCAACCACTCCTCAAACGCTCCTCTTTTCCGTGCCATCGCCAGTTTGACTTCCTCGTTCCACCACTCGCAGCCTTTCCTCCTGCACCCACCCACACGGTGCGCACCACACACCTTCGCACACATCAGCAACGCATCCCTTAACGTCCCCTATTCTTCCTCCACATCTCTCAGGTCCTGTCCTCTCACGTTGTCATATTCTTCCTTCAACGCCTGCTGGAACTTCTCGGCTCTACTTTTCACATTCAGTCCACTCACTTTCACTACCTCTCTTCCTCCTCCCACTCGTTAGTTGCCCTTCCACTTCTGCTCCATTCTTAATCTACCTTCCACTAGCAGATGGTCAGACACTTCTTCCCCCTCCCCTCTCAGCACCCGCACATCCAACAGCCTCCCTCCCCACCACTCTCCTCGATATCAGCATAAAATCAATCAGTGCTCTCTCCACCATTGCACCATGGGCCATCCTTACTCATGTGTACTCGTGAATATCTCGCTTCTCGAACAAACTGTTCCCGACAAGTTTGTGTGGTTTGTGGGGTGCTGCTAATCTTTTTGCTTCGAAGCGAGAGGGTGTCGAGTATCCCGCGGTCGTCGGAGGAGGGACCTTCGTCTCTTCGCCTTTTGACTTTAGGGTTATTGGACCTCTCCTCGTGGTCGACCGAGGCAGCATCTATCGCAGCGCTCTCCTGGGCACTGGTGGATTCATTGCTTGGGACACCGCCTCTATCAAGAGGGCGGTCGCTGAGCTGGTTGTGGTATTGTTAGTGCTGGAGAGGGGTGTTGGGGTCATGGTAATAGTTTGTATTAACGGTACGCGGGTGTTGTCTGGTGGGGTAGACTTAGTTGTGGATTTAACTGCTTTGGCGTAGTTTAAATTACGGCAGTTTGGGTTTCCATCTTGAAAGATTTGGATGGCTTGTTTTCGTCTGACTCTGCGGTCATTTTGTATAATTGTCATTGCTTTTTGGTCCATCTGCTTTGAACAGTCGCGGTCGCCTGCCTCATGGAGGCATGAGCAGTGGTAGCATTCATGTTGGCGGGCTGTGCAGTCCTTCTGGTCATGCTCGCCGGCGCACCTCTTACAGCGTTGGGGTATGTATGGCTGGCAGTATTCGATGACGTTGGGGTATGTATGGCTGGCAGTATTTAGGCCATGTCGCTACTGGGTAAGTTTTTGTTTTTCCTTGTTCGCCCGGGATTGCTATGAATTCCGATGTGTCACGTCCTGAAAAAGTAATTTGAAACGTTGGTGATTCCATAATTCTTTGCTAAACCTGCTGCAAAATCCCTTAGGTCAATTTTGGAAGTGTAGTTGGAAGTGTATATAATTTGTCTTGTAGCATTGAAGAACGGATGTAATTCGACAGTTACTAGGTGTTTGTCTATTTTGTCAACCCTTTGTATAGCGTTACTTTGCTCGATATTTACGACGTGGGCCAGATACTTCTTTTCCTGTCGGTTCATGTTTGTCGGTCTGCCTCCCAGTTGTTTGGAGAGCGAGTTCATCATGACGAATGGGTTCATTGAGGGAGCAACTTTGTTTGCACCGCTATCTACAAGCGTTATGAGGAAGTGGGTAGGGAATGATGCTGATCTTCTCTGCTGGGTGGGAATGTCAGTCTGGGGAGAGCGAATCGCGGCCGCAGCCTCTCGTCGCCAGACTTTGTGCTGTTTGGTATTGCAGGATCTCTCTCAGTCTTGTCCTGGGGGCAGTCTTCGTGTCTCGTAGGGTGGCCATTTACTTTGCAGTAAAAGCAGTGAGGTTCTTCGGATGGTCACAACAAGGGATCGATCGTCTCGTTTATCGTGATCGTCTTGGGAGCTGAGTGAGCATCTTTTTTCACCATGGTATTCTCGGCTAGTGTGTCCGTATTTCTGGCATTTATAGCATCGCATCGGAAATCTTTCGAAGGGTGTAACCTTGGTTTTGGCGTCAAAGAAAGATATGTCATGTAGTTAGGTGGGGTGGGGCAATTGAATTTAAGCAGAAGGGCCGTGGTGGTGTTTCTTCTTGGTTTGATGTTTTGTGCGATTTTCGCTTCATCTATAAATTCCTCGTATTGGACGAGTCCGGTGATGAATTGGTCGGCTCATCACTCGGGAGACCCTCGACGTAAATCAGGCCTGAACTCATGGAAAAAGTTGGGTGTGGTATGATTTTGCAAGGCTTTCCGCATATTCTGTTTTAGGTGAGTATAGTGTCACTTTGAAGTTTTGTCTACTTTAATGGTGAAGCTATCGTCACCGCTGGCGGTGATGTTGAGAATTGGACGGCCAGTCATGGAGCCAAGTTCTTCTTGTAGTTTATATGGGCAAATATCCGGCCTGTCTTTGACATCAAATGTCATTAACAAGTGTACGGGGAATTTAGGGCCGTTGTTGGATTGGTTGTGGTCATCAAATGGTGTGTATCGTCTCCTTTTTGCGTTTTTTTGGTGTTCGGGCGTTACGAGTTTCGGCTGGGAGGAGAGCAATTTTATCGAAAAGGTCAGAAGCGGAAGCACACGAACAGGTTACGGGTTCCCTGGCCTCTATCCTCTTCATTAGCTTATCCAGTCGGGTATTCATAGTTGCACAAAGGTTCTTGAGTTTAGGGAGACGTTCGCCGATTTCACTGGAGAGCGCCGGGCAGTCCTCTTTCTCCAGCTCAGGAAGGCCTATCATTTTGCATATCTTGCCCAGGGTATTCTGAATTCCGGTTATATTCGCGTCCAGCTTCGAGACGCGTTCATTTGTGTCGTCGATTACGACCTGAGTCAGGTCTCCTGTCGATGAGGAACTTCAGAGGGGTTCGTCTTCCTTTCTTGCAGACTGGTTTGAGTGCGACGCTCTCTCCGATAGGGCATGGTCTTGCCTCGGTGCAAAGCTATGGGCTGAGTGAAGAAGCACTGCAGCCAGGTAGGAGTGTTGTGGAATCTTGTTACGATGTTGTCCTGATGATGAGTAGATGTCGTCGGACGAGTTTGGTTGGATTGTCGATTTGACTGCTTTGGCAAAATTGAGGCGGTTAAGGTTATCGTCTTTCCAAATTTAGATGGCTTGTTCTCGTGTAACTCTGCGTTCGTTTCATTTGATTGTTATTTCTTTTTGGTCCATGTAAACTGGGCAGTCGCGGTTGCCTGCCTCATGGTAGCATGAGCAGTGGTAGCATTTAGGGTGGCTGGCTGAGCAGACTTTTCTGTTGTGCTCACCGGCGCACTTCCTACAACGTTGGGGTGTATGCGGCTGACGGTATGTGAACACGTCGCCGTATTCAAGGCATTTGTTGCACATTGAGGGCCTTGTTGCAACTGGGTAAGTTTTGGTTCTTCTTTGTTCACCCGAGATTACTATGAATTCCGATGCGTCGTATCCTGGGAAGGTAATTTGGTAAGCGGTAGAACTTGCATCACGTGATTTTATCCATGTTGCTTGACGGATTTCGGTAAATCCGTAAAACTCAGCCAGACCTTCAGCGAAAGCACTGCGGTTGGTTGTAGGTGTGTAACAAGAGGTGTATATAATTCGTTTGGTATCGTTGAAGGACGGTTGTGTTTCAACAGTAACTTTGAGTTTATTAATGTGGATAATCCTTTGTAAAGTTTCATTTGTTCACGTTCTACGACGTGAGCCAGATATTTCTTCCCCTGTTGTTGAATTTCTTTCGGAATTTCTCTGAGTTGTTTGGTAAGTGGCTTCATCATTATAAATGGATTAGTTGAAAAGGCAACTTTGCTTGCACCGCTTTCTCTGAACGTTATGCGACAGTGGGTGAGAAATGGTGCCGGTCTTTTCTCCTGGGAAGGAGGGTCATTCTGGAAAGAGCGCATCGAGACTGCAGCCTCTCGTCGCCCGACCCCGTGATCTATCTGGTGTTGGAAGATAGCTCTCTCCGTCTCATCCTCTAGGCAATCTCAATGTCTGGTAGGGTGTCAGTTTACTTAGCAGTAAAAACAGTGGGGTTCTTTGGACCGTCACGACTGGGGATCTTCCAGTTTGTCTTGGTCGTCTTGAGAGCAGTATGAGCATCTTTGCTAACCATTACAGTTTTCGCTCGTGTGTCCGTAATTCTGGCATTTATAACATCGCATCGGACGTCTCTCGAATGGTGTAACCTTGGTTTTGATGGCACAGAAGGGAATGTCTAGATATTTAGATGTATTAGAGCAGTTGAATATTAGTATAAGGGCTGTGGTGGTCCCTCTTCTTGGTGCAATCTTTGGTGCGATTTTTGCTTCGACAACGCAGTCTTCGTATTGAACGAGTCCAGCATGGACTCCTCGATTTCCTCTTTCGGGATTCCTTCAATATAGATCAAACCTGAACTTGTAGAGAAAGTCGGGTGTGGCACTATATTGCTTGGCTTTTTGCAGGGTCTAGTTTAGGAGAGAATCGTGTCACCTTGAAGTTTTGTGTCTACTCTGATGGCAAGGCCTTCGTCGCCGCTGGTGGCGACACTCAGGACTGGGCGGCTAGTGAAAGAGCCCAGCTCTTTTCGCAGAGTGTATGGACAAATATCCGGTCTGTCGTTGGCGTCGAACGTGATCTTCAGGTGTTCGGGAAAGGTATGAGAAATGCTGCTATGTGCGGGATCGACGGATGAGGCGTGTAATGTTTTGCTTCGAGAACTGCTGCTATGTGCGGGACCGACGGATGAGGGGTGTGCATGTTTTTCTTCGAGAACTGCTGCTATGTGCGGGACCGACGGATGAGGCGTGTGCATGTTATGCTTCGAGAACTGCTGCTACGTGCGGGACCGACGGATGAGGCGTGTGCATGTTTTGCTTCGAGAACTGCTGCTATGTGCGGGACTGACGGGTGAGGTGTGTACATGTTTCGCTTCGAGAACTGCTGCTATGTGCGGGACCGAGGGATGAGGCGTGTACATGTTTTGCCTCGAGAACTGTTGTCATGTGCGGGACCGACGGATGAGGCGTGTACATGTTTTGCTTCGAGAACTGCTGCCATATGCGGGACCGACGCATGAAGCATGTACATGTTTTGCTTCGAGAGAACTGCTGCTATGTGCGGTACCGGCGCATGAGGCGTATATATGATTTGCTTCGAGAACTGCTGCTATGTGAGGGACCGACGGATGAGACGTGTGCATGTTTTGCTTCGAGAACTGCTGCTATGTGCGGGACCGACGGATGAGGCGTGTGCATGTTTTGCTTCGAGAACTGCTATGTGCGGGACAGACGGATGAGGCGTGTGCATGTTATGCTGCGAGAACTGCTGCTATGTGCGGGACCGACGGATGAGGCGTGTGCATGTTTTGCTTCGAGAACTGCTGCTATGTGCGGGACTGACGGGTGAGGTGTGTACATGTTTTGCTTCGAGAACTGCTGCTATGTGCGGGACCGAGGGATGAGGCGTGTACATGTTTTGCCTCGAGAACTGTTGTCATGTGCGGGACCGACGGATGAGGCGTGTACATGTTTTGCTTCGAGAACTGCTATGTGCGGGACTGACGGATGAGGCGTGTACATGTTTTGCTACGAGAACTGCTGCTATGTGCGGGACTGACGGATGAGGCGTGTACATGTTTTGCTTCGAGAACTGCTAACGATAGGACAGTTGAAGGAGTGTCCAAGTCAACCGGAGCCTCCGATGCAAGTCTCTGCCAGCTCCCCCATAGGGAGTGAGGTTTAAAGTCTCGAAATCCCGGTAAAGCAATCGCCTGAGTAATAACACTCAGTAATTTACGCTGCAATTGGGACACGGTCAGCTTGCATTGTTTGCCTTTTGTATGTTACCGATGACGGTGCATTGTTTGCGGTCCACGGCACCTTGAATGTCACAACACAGAGTAGTGCGTCTTGCGTTGACGGTATTTATCTAAAACCGAATTGTTGTGGGGAGAGGAGTAAGTTCGCTTCCGTGTGTCGAGCCAGTCGGGCATTCACAATCTTCTCCTGTTTTTTCACCACACTCGATGCGAGGGGCTATAGGGGTTGACTGGACAATTCATCCGTGGGTGTGTCATGTTTGGGGAGAGACAGGGCCACTGCCTCTACACCCATTAGGATAAGACAGGGTAGATACAAAGCCACTGCCTCTACATCCATTAGGATAAGACAGGGTAGATACAGAGCCACTGCCTCTACACCCATTAGGATGAGACAGGGTAGATACAGAGCCACGCCTCTACACCCATTAGGATATGACAGGGTAGATACAGAGCCACTGCCTCTACACCCATGAGGATAAGACATGGTAGATACAGAGCCAATGCCTCTACACCCATTAGGAGAAGACAGGGTAGATATAGTCACTGCCTCTACACCCATTAGGAGAAGACAGGGTAGATACAAAGCCACTGCCTCTACACCCATTAGGAGAAGATGTGGAAGATACAGAGCCAATGCCTCTACACCCATTAGGATAAGACAGGGTAGATACAAAGCCACTGCCTCTACACCCATTAGGATAAGACAAGTAGATACAGAGCCACTGCCTCTACACCCATTAGGATAAGACATGGTAGATACAGAGTCACTGCCTCTACACCCATGAGGAGAAGACAGGGTAGATATAGTGTCACTGCCTCTACACCCATTAGGATAAGACAAGTAGATACAGAGCCACTGCCTCTACACCCATTAGGATAAGACAGGGTAGATACAGAGTCACTGCCTCTACACCCATGAGGATAAGACATGGTAGATACAGAGCCAATGCCTCTACACCCATTAGGAGAAGACAGGGTAGATATAGTGTCACTGCCTCTACACCCATTAGGATAAGACAAGTAGATACAGAGCCACTGCCTCTACACCCATTAGGATAAGACAGGGTAGATACAGAGTCACTGCCTCTACACCCATGAGGATAAGACATGGTAGATACAGAGCCAATGCCTCTACATCCATTAGGAGAAGACAAGGTAGAGACCGAGCCACTGCCTCTACACCCATTAGGATAAGACAGGGTAGATACAGAGCCACCGCCTCTACACCCATTAGGATAAGATAGGGCAGATCAGACCACTTAACATTAAACATGGGTAAGAAAGCGCAGGTTGATTAGGTAGAGGAGCAATGCATTAGGACATTAGATCCTAACTGGGAGCAGAGGGGCTGGAGGCGCGAATTGCACCAAGAACTTTGCGTACAGCGATTGGTTCATTGTAAGGTTATGCGGAGAAATCCCAATAATATTTCTCCACAGTAAGTTTTGCGTAAAGAAAAGTTATGCTCTTTACAGAATCTGAGCCAATGGAGGAGTAATGTGTTGTGGAGGAAGAGTTTTGAGACTTCCTATGGATCGGTAAAGGCTGTTCTTTGCAGCCTTATGGTTGAAAAGGGATAAAACTGGATTTTACAGTCATCAACACTTTACAGAAGAGAAACGTGAACCCGACTTTTGAGAACAGTTCATCCCAGAATGAAAAATTAGCAAATAATCAAAGCAGAAACAGTAAATGACTCGTTCAAGGTAGAATAACTCAGAGGCACAGAAAAAGGCAGACCTCTGACGCCAGGTCACCATAGCAACGAGTGAGGACTTAATGCTTTCATCAGGATAGACCTCTGACGCCAGGTCATGATAGCAATGAGTGAGGACTAACTGCTCCCATCAGGATAGACCTCTGACGCTAGGTCATGATAGCAATGAGTAAGGACTAACTGCTCTCATCAGGATAGACCTCTGGCGCTAAGTCATGATAGCAATGAGTGAGGACTTGTTGCTCTAGTCATGATAGACCTCTGACGCCAAGTCATGATAGCAATGAGTGTGGGCTCATTGCTCTGGTCATGATGGACCTCTGGCGCCAAGTCATGATAGCAATGAGTGTGGACTTATTGCTCTAGTCATGATAGACCTCTGGCGCCAAGTCATGATAGCAATGAGTGAGGACTTATTGCTCTAGTCATGATAGACCTCTGACGCCAAGTCATGATAGCAATGAGTGTGGACTTATTGCTCTAGTCATGATAGACCTCTGGCGCCAAGTCATGATAGCAATGAGTGAGGACTTATTGCTCTAGTCATGATAGACCTCGGGCGCCAAGTCATGATAGCAATGAGTGTGGACTTATTGCTCTAGTCATGATAGACCTCTGGCGCCAAGTCATGATAGCAATGAGTGAGGACTTATTGCTCTAGTCATGATAGACCTCTGACGCCAAGTCATGATAGCAATAAGTGAGGACTATGACAAATCAGCTGAGCTCTATATTGAAAATTACACTTTTTCAGAAGTGACCGCTCAAATAGGAAATGTGGTGGTGTTGGAGTCTATGTGAAAGAGTGTCTTGGAAGCTGTGAAAGTTAAAATCTTCCAATAATTACTGCGAGTGTCTTGCTGTTAAAGTTGAATAGCTGAAAAACATTCATTTTAGTGTATAGACCAACAAATTGCGAGTTTGATGCGCTCGGAATCCTACAGACGTACATGTCGAACATTGATCAGACTGAATTTAAAATTTTCTTTTGTGTTGACTTCAATTTTCCATTCATCAAATGGGTAAATAATGATCAAACGGCGGCACCTGGTAGCTATATTATTGGCGAAGGTAACACCAAAGCTGCAACAAATCAAGCTGAAACACTGCTCCAATCAGTAGATAGATATTTTCATACGCAAATAATTGGAAAGCCAACACGAAACAACAATATCTTGGATCTAGTGTTTTTCAACTCAGTTGAGTATATAAAAACATTACAATAACTAAAACTGCACTATTAGATCATAATGTGATTGAAATAAATCTAGATGCTGACCTACTGAGAAGAAACACAGTAAATACCATCTTCTCCTGGAACATGACTTTCCAGCAACTAAACTTCTTTAGTGCAGATATAAATTGGGTAAATATACACAAATCTCTATCAATATTGATTGGAAACAATTCATTGATCAGGCAAACAGTGTGGAGGAAGCAAAGAATAATTTTGATGATATACAGTAGCAGGTGTGTGTACAACATGTGCCAATAAGAATAAAAATTCCCAAAAGAAAAAAGTATTATTCAGAAAGAAAATTGCTCATGAAAAAGCAAGCAATAAAACAGAACAAACTTTGCAACAAAGTAACCCCTTTTAGATGCATAACACAAGAAGAAGCCATCATCTTGATTGGAAAGTGGATAAAAGATTCACATGATCAAGAGGGAAGAGCAAATGAAAAAAAAACTATTGAAAAAATTACAAAAAAAATCTTAATTTTTCTTTGCATATGCCGCCAAATTTTCAACCTCTAAAACTAAAATTGGCCCATTAATTGATGAATCCGGTCAACTGGTAGATGAAAACAAAGCAATGAGCGAGTTGTTAAGTGAGAATTACAGACGGGTAGCTATTTAGTATCCCAATGCTTACTCATACAAATCCTGAAATTGCCTCTGAATTTTCTTTGACTGATCTTAACATTGACATCTCTGAAATTACATAAGCTATTGATGACATAGGTAGCAATAGTGCATCAGGACCTGATGACATCCTAGCTGTTCTATTTAAACCATGCAAACAGGTTTTGTCAAGACCCCTACAAATGTTTTGGCAGAAGTCTTTCGACACTTCCGATACCCCACAGACCATGAAACATGCCATCATCTTCCCGCTAGCAAAAGGAGGTAGCCTCACAAGCCCATCGAATTACAGACCAATTTCTTTGACATCACATGTAGTCAAAATTTTTGAAAGAGTAATGAAAAGACGAATAGTAAATTTTATTGAAAAAAATAAAAAAGTTCAACTCCAAGCAACATGGTTTCAGAAGTAAGAGGAACACGGTAACTCAACTGCTGGACCTCTATGACGAAATAATAAATGCATTGTGTGATGGATCAAATGTGAATGTGATTTATCTTGATTTTTCCAAGGCCTTTGACAAAGTAGATCATAGTATACTGTTATCAAAACTATATAACGCTGGTATCCAGGGGAATGTTGACAAATGGATCAAAATCTTTCTGAAAGGCAGAACTCAAAGTGTGGTAGTGAATGGAGAAACCTCTGCGCCAGTGGAAGTCCTTAGTAGGGTTCCACAAGGCACTGTGCTTGGACCTCTGCTTTTCTTAATATTGGCTAATGATCTGGGCCAAAGCTGTCCACATACATCAGTCTCTTGCTTTGCAGATGATACCAGAGTATTAGGCATTGTCAATGACTTGAGTGATGTAGAAAAGGTGCAAACTCATCTGAAAGAAATCTTCAAGTGGGCTGGTGAAAACAATATGCAATTTAACGAATCAGAATTTGAATCACTGAGATAAGGAAAAAATTCCGACCTAAAAAACAATACATAGTATACTTCTAGCAATACCACAGCTATAAGAAAAAAAACTGCGTGATCTGAGCGTACTAATGCAAAACAATGCTTCTTTCCATGAACAAATTGCAAAGGTTGAGGCCAGTGGCAGAAGACCGTGTCCTTGGGCTATAAGAACCTTTCTGGCTAGAGATAAAAGGACAATGTTGACTCTTTGGAAACAACTAATCCAACCAGTCATAGACTATTGCTCCCCTCTCTGGATCCCACATAAGCAGAAAGATTTGAATAGACTTGAAGCATTGCAAAGAAGCTTCACCTCCTATATTAGGGAGGTAAAGAAAATGGACTATTATGAAAGATTAAACGTCTTGAGGCTATAATCAATCCAAAGACGTTTTGAAAGATATGGTCATAAACGTTTGGAAAATTCTGGAAGGCTACACTGTCAATGTAAACGAAAAAACTGTAACGAAAGTGACCATGCGAAACCAGGCAAGAATTGGCAGAATGTGTTGCTTCAAAATGCCAAAACTGATGAGGGGCAAAGCGATGCAAACAGTTGCATTCAACAGCTTCACGTGCCGGGCACCCCGGTTATCCAACCGAATGCCATTGGAAATAGGTGAGATCAAACGGGTGCCACAACTGTCGGCTACAGCAAACATTTTGAGGTTCAAGAGCCGACTTGATAAATACCTCAGCTGTGTTCCAGATCGACCGCAAATTAATGGATAAATACCCTCACTGTGGGGACAGCTCCCTGCTTAACCGCGATGCCAAGCCGGGATCTGACTGGCGAATGTGGCAACAACATGCAAATGCTGGAGCCGCAGCACAAGTGGAGAGTGCCCCACGGATGTGGGCTAGGTGGCAGCCACGCTGTGACCTGCTGTGAACAGCAAAGAAAACCTGGGATCTGAGTTTATATCAACCCAACTAGTCGACAAGATTTCATTGACCTAAGTAACTATTGCGCAACTGGTGGAACAAGCACTAAACGTCAGATCAATCCCTCAAGCCGTTCCAGGGAGATGAAGATAGAAGATGAGAACAGCAAGAATGTCACTAAAAACTGGGAGACGTAATATAAAAGGGTTGCACTAATTAGTACAAACGCAGGAATCAGATACTCTTGACCGCTGGCTGCTTTTGTTTGAACTAGATAAACCAAATCTAGGCAATAGTTCACCGGGGCCCATAGAAGCTTCTACGTCGTAGTTGTGACTGTACCAACAAGATGTTACAAAATTATCTCACCTTTGCAGCCCCCCACAGCCCTGCCAACAGGGCATGCGGGCACGGAAGGCAGAATACCTTGGCGCGCCAGCAATCTAAAGAACAACACTGCATCAAAACTGCAGCAGGGCACTGGTCAGATTGCGCTTAATAGGTCAAACAAAAATCACTGAAGACGGTCAACAATCGTGCACAACTATCAAAACACAGAAACAAAACCACAAAATCAAATCTGCTATGCCTAGCAAAACTTGTACAACCCCCCTCCCCCCAACTCCTCAGCCAAGGCCCTCTTGGAACCACGGAGAGATTTGCACTGCACCACATCAGAGGACAGACTGTTCCAGACCTGAAAACAACGAGAATAAGAGAATTTGCGTTTATAGTTGGTCCGACAGCAAGGAACCACCAGCTTAAAAGAATGACTGCGCCTGCCAATATCTGGAGCTCGCTCAAACAGAGCAGACAACCCTGAATCCACAGAACAGTTGAAAATCTTCCAACACTTCACCAGATCCCAACGCAACAACCTCCCCTTGACCGAAAACAACTGCAAAGCTCTGAGCCTCTTACCTTAGTCCACTCCACCCAGACCCTCAATTTATATCAATAATATTTTTCAATACAAGTAATCGTCAAAATTAATAAATGGCAATTAGCTTGCCAATAATTCAAGAGACAGAATAATGCAACTGATAGAGTATAGACAGAGGACAGGCGTCCTGCAAATGTTGACCGCATGATCACTAACGTCCGAACGACATGCGCGCCAAGTTCCGTTTTGAAGATACCAACAATCACACAATTGTCATTGCATCAAATGACCAAACTAGCATCATTTAAGATAGCTATAGCATTATATTGAGGAGGTGCTATACATATTTTTTTGAGACGATTCATGATCAGCGCACAGGGCTATCTAAGCTAGCTTTAGTGATGATGACCAATATCTTATTTTGGCTGTAATAACTAGGTAGCCACGATGGCAACCGGACTGCCAGTATTGAAGGGACGGATGGCACTCAAGTGTGAGCAGCGGCTACTCACACGAACTCCTGCGCAGCGATGTTGTTCATGGCTGAGTCAAAGTCTAAGGCGTAAGGCTGGTTGATGAAGAGACGCACCGTCTTGGGGCCCGTGTCTGCCGGCGCTTTGAAGCGTAAACTGTGCACTTTCACCAACTGCGTGAAGTCTACGCAGAGGATCAACTGCAACAAACGAGAGCTTAGTCAAAAGAATCAATAGAAAGTTACACGATCAATGGTGTTAAGATTATTATTGATTCGCTCGGGGTAATAGATATTACAGGACATCATCAGCCACAGCAGAACGATCATGTCTCCCGGCATCGTCTGTAACTACTTCACAATACTCATGATTTGACGTTTGAGCCTTGAAACACTGTCAACAAGTGTTGTGCTGACACACACATGACTGGTGGTGCACGTCTGGACAAGCTCAGTACTCCTTGCCTCATAGAATGGTCCAATAACAAACATGAGACCTTTCCATTGATGTTCACTGCACTCTTTGACAGCATAAAACAGCAGGAAAGGAAATGACAGAAAGGGTTTTGGGAAGCTCATGAAAAAGGTGAAAGATCTCGGGTTAGGATCCAAATTAGACTTGTAACTGAGTAGATAGCAACTGACGAGAAGCAATTAGATTTTATCTAGATTGGTATGACAACCTGAACAAAGAGAGCCTATTAATCCTCACTTTATATCAATTTAGTTCAGTTATTGCTTTGTTCCCTAGTATAAAGGCAGAGGAGATAAAAATGAATGTTGCAGCTCAAGAGGTACCACTTAATTATGTGCTTTTCATCAGTTGTCCATGATAGTAGTGCTAATCAAGTAGTAGTAGTAGTTGCTTCCGTTTTCCACCGGAGTCCCAACGCGAAGTTAATGCAGACTCCCCCATAGGGCAAATGAAGAGTGGCAGAGTAGGTGCAGCATAGATTACGATTAGGTTCAACTTAGATTCAGAGTAGGTTCAACTTAGATTCAGAGTAGGTTCAACTTATATTCAGAGTAGGTTCAACATAGATTTAGAGTAGGTTTAACGTAGATTCAGAGTAGGTTTAAGGTAGATTCAGAGTAGGTTCAACATAGATTCCAAGTAGATTTAATGTAGTTATCGAGTAAGTTTAAAGTAGATACCGAGTAGATTTAATGTAGACACAGAGTAGGTTTAACATAGATACCGAGTATGTTTAACGTAGATCAAGAGTAGGTTCGAAGTAGCGTAGTAGTAGTAGTAGTAGTTTCTTTCGCGCTCCACCGGGGCCCCCAACGCGAAGTCGTCGCACAAATCCACCCAGGACCCCTGCCGGCGTCTATACAGATACAGACACTAGGCCGCATCCCCCAGAAAGGGAGGTGGCCGACGGCAAGGCGCACCTCACACCCACATACGCTCACATTCACACAACATAGCCCTTTTGTGCTTAAGGGTCCGGCCGGTACCCCCTCACCCCCTCAACATACACTCTGGGTCACGAGTGCAGTCCGGGGATACGTCGCCAGCAGCAGGGCCCGACAGTTTTCACTGATTTACCCCCGCCGCGTCATAATGGCCGGGCCCCCCACCCACGACCATCCCGACAGCGGGATGCCAAGGGCGAGAAAGCACATCAGGGCAGCGTCAAAATCAACCATCCACAACCATTCTCCACTCTCGCCACCTCCTCATTCATGTCTCTCCTTCCCAACGCCTGCTTTACACCATCCATCCACCCAAACTTCGGTCTACCTCTAGGCCTGCGACCACTCACCTCCGCATTCATCACCAATCTCCCTTCATCCATCCTCTCCATGTGCCCGAACCATCTCAGAACACGCGAATCCACTTTGTCCTACAACTTCATCACCATCCCTGTTCTGTTTCGAACCACGTCGTTGGTGATCCGGTCTCTCAGCGTTACTAAAGCCATGCTCCTCAAACATTTCATCGCAAAAACATCCAACATTCTTCTCTCCTCTGCTCTCTCACCCCCCAAGCCTCAGCTCCGTAGAGCACAGTTGAGACAACAACACCCTCATACAGTCCTCTCTTCGCTCCCATCCCCAACGTCCTACAGCTCATTACACTCTTCAGTGCACCCAACACTTTACATCCCTCCTTCACTCGCGCCTTCACTTCAGTTTCCACTAGTTCAGTCATCTCCACATGGGAGTCCAGATACTTAAAACACTGAACTTCCTCCATGAGCTC
This sequence comes from Gammarus roeselii, assembly GCA_016164225.1. Taxonomy (NCBI): domain Eukaryota; kingdom Metazoa; phylum Arthropoda; class Malacostraca; order Amphipoda; family Gammaridae; genus Gammarus; species Gammarus roeselii. The sequence continues at coordinate 23,668 of SDVV010000053.1, read as the reverse complement.
TCCCCTTGGGGGTGAAACTAATTTTCCTCTCATCGACTGTCCTCGAGCATCTCATTACTTTACAATTACCGACGTTCACGGGAAGCTTCCACCTCTCACACAATCTACCAAACTCAGACACTAGCCTACATAGCTTCTCCTCCGAATCAGCAACCAGGGCCGTATCATCAGCAAATAGCAACTGAACTAACAACTCCGCCCATTCGCTTCCAACAGTTCCAAGCCACGACCCAGCACACTCGCGTTCACCTCCCTGACCACTCCATTCATATAGAGGTTGAACAGCCAATGGGACATCACGCAGCCTTGTCTCAGTCTCACTTTCACTGTGAAACAATCACTCACCTCGCTCCCCACTCTGACACATGCTCGGCTGTCAGCATAGAAACTCTGCACCGCTTTCAACAGATGTCCGCCCACTCCATACAAACGCAACACCTTCCATAGCGCTTCCCTGTCAATCCTGTTGTATGCCTTCTCCAGATCCATGAAGGCCCAAAACACATCTTTTCCTTTGGCAAGGTACTTCTCACATACCTGTCTCACTGCAAAAATCTGATCGGTTCACCCTCTACCATTCCTAAAGCGACACTGTTCCTCTCCAATTAAGCAGTTTGTACAGTCTCTAATCCTTTTGATCAGCACTCTCCCGTACAACTTACCAGCCACGCATAACAGACTGATACTTCTCGAGTTGCAGCATTCATTTTTATCTCCTTTGCCTTTATATAGCGGAACAACGCAGGCACTGCGCCACTCACTCGGTACCACGCCTGCCACAAAACACAAGTTCAGTAACCTCACCAACCATTCGACAATCGTCACTCATCCCTTCTTTAGGCACTCGGTCGCAACGCCATCCAAATCAGGGGCTTTCCCTGCTTTCATCACGTCCACCGCCTCCTGCACCTCCTACCTGGTTATGTCCGCAACAAGTCTTTCTCCCGTAGCTGGCATACGAGCACCACCACCCACAGCAACAATGTAAGCCTCTCTGTCATCCTCGACATTCAACAACTCATCAAAATACTCGGCCCACCTCTTCCGTACATCAACACTTTCCAACAACAACTGGCCGTTTTCATCTTTCACCACTTCCTCCTTTCCGGTCTCTCCCTTTCTCACCCTCTTCACCTCTTTCCAGAACATCTTATCGTTCTCCTCAGAATTCTGCCACAACTGTCTGCCCTACCTGGCATCAGTGTCCCTTTTGGCTCTCACCACCCGCTTCACCTCGTTTCTCCTCTCTTTGTAGCTTTCATGAGCCACCTCAGACTTCACCTACAACCCCTCCTCAAACGCTCCTCTGTTCCGTGCCACCGCCAGTTTGACCTCATCGTTCGACCAGTAGCAGCCTTTCCTCTGCACCCTCCCACACGGTGCACACCACACACCTTCTTCGCACATCTCAGCAACGCATCCATTAACGTCTCCCATTCTTCCTCCACATCTCTCAGGTCCTCTCCTCTCACGTTGTCATATTCTTCCTTCAACGCCTGCTGGAACTCCTCTGCTCTACTTCTCACATTTAGTCCACTCACTTTCACTAACTCTCTCCCTCCTCCCACTCGTTTGTTGCCCTTCCACTTCTGCTTCACTCTTAATCTACCTTCTACTCACCTCGATATCAGCACAAAATCCATCAGTGCTCTCTCCACTAATGCACCATGGGCCATCCTTACAAATGTGTACTTGTGAATAGCTTCTTGAACAAACTGTTCCCGACCACCAACTCCTGCTCCATACACAGACCTATCAGGTTTTCTCCACTGTCATTTCTACCGGCCGCCGTGGCCGAGTGGTTAGCGTATCCGACTGCAGTGTCAGCCTCTGGTGCTGCATGTCGCGAGTTCGAGCCTCGGCAGGGACACGGCGGTCTTGTGGCGGGGAGATTTGGCGCCTCCCCCCTCTGTGTCTGCCTAGCTTAGTCACCCCCCTAACTAGGGGGAAACGGCTGTATGTCTATACATACATACATTTCTACCGGGAACGCCATACCTTCCTATCACATTCTCCACCACTACATCTCCAACTCTCGCATTAAGGTCACCCAGTACAACTACATTGAAATGACCTCCAAAATTCACAATACTCTCACTCAGGTCAATCCAGAATTTCCCCTCTCCTCTTCACTCCTCTCGCTGCCAGGTCCGTAAGCACTCACTAATGCTCATCTTTCTACGCCTAACTCAACTTCCACCCACATCAATCTTGAGGACACCTCCTTCCATTCAGTAGCGCTACTAGACAACCGATCACTCAATATTAAGATCACACCTTCTTGTGCCCTACCTTCCTCCACGCCAGACTTTCAGTTCCACTTACCACACCTAACTCACATTCGCCCTTACCTTTCAATTTCGTCTCACTCAGAGCCAACACATCAAACTTCCTCCTAACAAACATCTCACCATCTCCCTCCTCTTTACATCATTCGTACTACAGCCACGCACATTCAGCGACCCTAACAATAGGGTTCGGAAAGGCGTGTGCTTCTCCTCCCCCGCTCGTCTTGCCGTCCGTTTAGTCACCTTTTACGACACGCCGGGGTTAGGGTAGCACGATTCTACTCCCGGCTACGGGACGCCCCTTTAGTCGCCTTCTACGACACGCGGTGGATACGGTAGCTAGATTCTAAAGCCCTGGCTACAAGGCGTCTAACGATACATAATTAAATAACGTACAACATTGATCATCATGAAAAAGGGCACAGATAAATAATGGAGCCCACCAAATAGGAACTGCTAAAATACTAAAATTAAGTGTTAACTATCTACAAAATGAATAATCATCCATCCACCCCAATAGTGCTAATCAAGAGGATTAGAGACTACGGATGGTGCGATTGGTAAAGCTTTAGGAGTGTTGGAGGAAAGGCAGATAAGATTTTTGCAATGAGACAAGTCTATGAGAAGTACCTTGCAAAGGGAAAGGACGTGTTCTGGGTCTTCATAAATCTCAAAGAGGCCTATGACAGGGAAGCGCTATGGTTCAGTTTGCATGAATGGGCCGAAATCTGTTGAACGCCGTTCAGAGTTTCCATGTTAGCAGCAGATTATGCGTCAGAGTGGGGAACGAGGTGGATGCTTTGTTCACAGTCGTTATCTACATGGGTGGAGTGGTCATGGATGTATACGCGAGGGGAATGGGCCGTGTGTAAGAGCAGTAATGGGCCGTGTCTAAGAGCTGTGAGCGGAAATAAAGCTCAATCAGTTATGTTTTGCGGATGATACGACACTGGTAGTGGATTCAGAGGAGTTGTGCAGCGTGAGCTAGTGTCAGAGTTTGGTAGTGTGTATAGGAGGAAGCTGAGAATTAACATGGGTAAAAAACTTATGAAATGTTCGAGGAATGTCGATGCGAGCAGAATTAGTGTCCTCCAAAGTGGAGTTATTTGGAGAAGCTCAGTGTTCTAAGTACCTGGTGTCTTATGTGGAGAAGACTGAACTAATTGAAACTGAGATGAAGTTGCGAGTGAAGGACGAGTGTAATGAGCAGTAAGACGATTGGGATAGAAGCATAAGAGAGGGGTGTGAGGAGGTAGTTGTCCCAACTGTGCTCTATGGAGCCGAGACTTGGGGGGAGAGAGAAGAAGAAAGAAGGGTAAATGTTCTTGAACTGAAATGTTTGAGAGGCATAGCTGGAGTGGCGCAGAGAGACATGATCGTAAACAATGTAGATCGAATTAGAAAGGGGATGGTGAAGAAGTTAGAGGACAGGGTGGGGTAATGAGTGCAGAGATGGTTTGGTCACACGGTGAGGATTGATGTTGGGAGAGAGGGGGGAAAGGGTGACGATGACGGAGGCGAGTGGACGTAGGTCTAGAGGTAGACCAAGGTTTGAGTAGATTGATGGTGTGAAGCAGGCGTTAGGAAGGACAGAAAGTGCAAAGGGAACAAGAGAGCATGCAATGGATAGGCGCGATTTGATTTGATTTGGGCCTAATTTCCACCAGATAGGCGCGAGTGAAGAATGGTTGTGAAGGAAGAGTTGTGATGCTGCCGCTTTCTCGCCCTTGGCATCTCTTAGCAAGACGGGATGGTCGTGGGCGGGGGAGAGGGGAATGAACTATCATCATGACGCGGCAGGTGTAAACCAGTCACACTGTCAGGCCCTGCTGCTGACTCTTACCTTGGACCACACTCATGACCCGGAGGGTGTGTTGCGGGGTCTCCCGACCGGACCCTTAAACACAGAAGGGCTAAGTTGTGTGAGTGTATGAGAGGAGTGTTAAGTGCGCCTTGCCGTCAGCCACCCCCCTTTCTGGCGTATCTGACCTAGTGTCTGTAAATCAATGAGTCATAAGGAGTCACAAGGAACTAGAGATCCAAAGAGGCAATCTCCTCTGCCCATCCTTCAATTTGCATTGAGGTGAATCTCCCGGAGTCCCCCCAGGGAGGACTCCCGTGTGTAACTCTCTCCAGTCACACTGACCCCAAAAAGGCTTTTGTGTGCTGCAGAGCATCCCCTTGGTTCTGTTACCATCGTGGGACCCCCCACCCTGATGTTGAACGGGTGGGGAGCAGTGTAGCGGGAGGCCAGAGACCGGTATATTAGGGCAGGGCTCTCTTGTCGCTCCTGTCGCACTGCACTGGCGCTTGGTTCACTGTATCGTGGGGTGATACAACTTAGCCTCTCTCACCACGGGCAGGTGGCCAGCTACTCTCGGGTCGGCCTATTATTGCCAGACCTATTCTGTCCGATGTGTTGTGTGGGGCTGGTGTGGTGGTCGTAGCTTTGGATGCTGACTTTTCTGGGGTAGCACAGGGGGTTCCCAGTTTGACCCACGTGTGCTGCATGAGGGTTGCGTTTCCCTTAGTCATTGCTTCCAAGGCTGTTGCCACCATCTCCGCAGCCGGGTTTGAGATGGCAGTGGGGTGTTGGGGGGCTGCTACACAGTGCAGATCCCGCTAGCTGCCCCTCGCCCCTTTAGATCTCCAGTCTGTCCTAAATGCCTTTGCTACTATCACTGATAGTCGAGTTCAGGGAGGATCCGGTCTAGCCTACTCTTGAAAGTCTTCACTGATTCGCTCGCTGTCACTGCCGGCGGAAGTCTATTCCGGACGTAGATGATTTTGTAGGTCATCAGGTCACCGCAGGGTCGGGTGTTGAATCTCTTTGGTTGGAGTTTCAGCCTGTGATTCCTGGTGGGGTGGTCATTTGGCGTAAAGAGCTTTCTGTACTCTACGTTATTCAAGCCTTTCAGGATTTTAAAGGTTTCAATTAGCTGTCCTCGAAGCCTACGCTTTCCGAGGGCGAAGAGGTTCAGTTCCCTTAATCTTCTCTGATAGATGAGATCATCTTTGTTGCCCTAGCCTGCACCGTTTCCAGTCTCTTGATGTCTTGGATCAGGGTGGGAGACCAGAATTGGACGGCATACTCCAATAGTGGTCTAACTAGGGTATTGTACAGGGTTAGGATTATCTACTTGTCCCTGTACCGGAATTAGCGCACTGCCTGGAGAATTTCATGTCAGCGCTGATGTAGACTCCTAGATCTTTTTCTAGGTTGGTGGTCGGGATCTGACTGCCCAATAGGGAGTAGTTCGTCGATCCGTTTGCTCTGCCGATGTACATAACTGCGCACTTGTCCGTGTTGAATGGCATCTGCCATGCCTCGGACCATTCCCCGATTCTGTCAAGATCCTGCTGCAGGTACTCGACAGCTGTGGGGTTTGCGGCGTTTGCTCCTAGTTTGGTGTCGTCAGCAAATTTTGATATTTTGCTAACGAGGCCTGCGTCTAAGTTATTCATGTATATGAGGAACAGGAGTGGGCCTAGGACTGATCCTGGGGGGACCCCGCTTTTAACCGGGGCCCACGGTGAGGTTTCACAGCTGATCACCACTCTCTGCCTCCTGTCTGAAAGCCAGTGCTCTATCCATTGCCAGATTCTTACCACAACTCCAAGAGCTCTCGGCTTGGTGAGGAGTCTCTTGTGAGGGACCTTATCGAATGCCTACTTGAAGTCAAGATACAGGATATCGATGGCCCTCGAGTCGTCGTAGATAGAGATCATGTGGTGGAAGAATTCCAACAGGTTGGTCAGGCATGATCTTTTACATCGAAAACCGTGCTGACTGTTCCCAAGGAGATTGTTTGTCTCCAGATGGTTTACAATTTGGTCTGCAATAATGGAATCCAACATTTTACCCACAACTGATGGGCCTTTAGTTTCACGAGAGATTTTTCGGCCCCTTCTTGTGGATAGGGGTAACGTCGGCTATCTTCATGTCCTCGGGAACCGCCCTCTCTTCCAGTGATCGGTTGAATACCACCAGGAGATGGGGGGCGATTTCGTCCGAGACAGCCTTTATTACTCTCGGGAGGAACCCGTCGGAGCCTGCAGATTTGTTTGCCTTCAGTTTCTTGATTGTCCCTACTATCTCTGCGGCTGTGCATTGGATGTCCTCCAAGGGTTGCATCCCCTGGTACCTTATGGAGGATTCCGGGATCGCATCTTTACTCTCTTCGGTGAACACGCTAACGAAGTACTGGTTAAGTACCACCGCTATCTCCGCATTTGTAGTTGTCAGAGTTCCTTGGTCCGTGGTAAGTGGGCTGATGGAAGCTCAGATGGGTTTTCTGCTGTTTATGTGGCTGAAGAACTCTTTCGGGTTGCGTTTGCAGGTAGCTGCAACTCAGCGTTTTCCGTTGTGTTGGGCTACTCTGATTCGCCTCTTCACCACTCCACATTGTTCCCTGTGTTCGTTCCGCAAGCGGTCCTAAGGGTCTTGTTTCCAGCGCCTGTATGCATGGTCTTTGGTGGACATGGCTGCTTGGATTCCTCTGTTGAACCACTTAGGATGTGGCTTTAGGTTGGCTCGCTTTTCCTTGATTGGGATGCAGCCTTCCTGGACGACCAGGAATTTGGTCTTGAAATCCGTCCCAGATGCCTCAACTGATTCCAGCCTGGTGGGTTGTAGGTTGCTGAGGTCACTTTTAAACTTAACAAAGCCTGCTCGTCGGAAGTTGAGCCTTCGTTTAGAGTTGGGAATTGCTTGGTTTGTTGGCACATGGATGACGCACCTGACCATATTAGAGTCACTGGTGCCCAAGGGTTCACCTACAGTAACCTAGGTAACCAGGTTTTCTTCCGTAGCAAAGATTAGGCCTAGGAAGCTGTTTCCCTTGGTGGGTTCGTCAACCAGTTGTTCCAGAGTTATTGTTGGCAAAGTCGACTAATCTGCTCCCCTCTACATCTGCCGTTCGATTTTCCCAGACAACGTTGCAGTTAAACCACCTATAATCACTGCTATCCTGTTATGGATCAGCTGTGTGAAGAGCTCGTAGAGGGATTGGTCGCTTTCTGCTATTTGGTGGGGTGGCCGGTAAACGAGAAGTATGTGTAGCTTTCTGGCTGTGCCTTCAATTTCGATACCTATGACCTCATGTGGGTTGAGGGAAGATTGCCAAGATATGGAGAGATACGCTATTGACGTTTTAACAAAATAAGTGAGGTAAATGGTGTATAAGTGACTTACCTGCTCATCAGCATCACTCTCCAAAAAAGTGTCTGGTGTGGTGGAGTAGAGAGCGTTGGTGAAGGGGTGCTCACTGTTTTGGTTCAGGCACTCGCAGCCACTCTTGTTCATCATGGGCAGAAGATCAATCTGACCTCAAGCAAAGGAAAAGAATCAAATAATGCATTTTTCAGTGAAGGAGAGCACTCAAGACATTTCACCAGCTCGGTGGCCGAGTGGGTAGCGTGTCAGGCTCTCCTCACAACAGACGTCTATTGGGGGCTGGAGGTTGTAGGTTTGTGCCTTCCTGACCCTGAGTGAGACATTTTGGTTGGTCTCTCAAATGGTCAAAGGCCAGTTCATGAACGCTGTGATTAAAAAAAGGCTTTCTGGTGGTAGCTACGCTGCACCTACTATATAAGCAAAAAATCTCTAACTACAAAATTTACTTTACCAAGTGAAAGAGCATGGTCCGCAACCTACTATATAAGCAAAAAATCTCTCTAAACTACAAAATTTACTCAACCAAGTGAAAGAGCATGGTCCTATCTATCATCACTTTCTATCACCACTTAGTCGATTGTAAATAACAAATAGGTAGGTAGTTGTAGCCAGAGTTTCAACAGTTTTTCATGTTTAGTAAGTAGGTATGTCCAATCTAAGCGGAATGAAATTCTTTTCAAACAACCTGTGATGACTTGTAAAAATATTCCACATTTTAACATCTTAAAATTTATAATTTATCATTTATCACAAAGACATGCGATTGAATATTTTCTGACAAATTCAATCAAATTAGGTATCAAAATTAATTTATCCTGTGTACAATCACATGCAAGGTTTGACACTGGAATATTTTTATTTGTGAAGTGGTCATGACTCCATTTTGTTTGTCGTACAACATGCTAGTCCTAGTAGCTATGAGTATGATCAAAAGTGCAGGGTGTTCAATTATTGGTAGTAAAGGCACCTCCTTGGAATTTTTTCTTCAATACTTCAAATCTAATTTCATATCATAAGATTTGTCTATTTTATAGAAATATATTTACATTCATTACCTAATCCTAGGAAGAATACATTTAATCCAAAACTGATCATTCTTATTGGAATACTTTGAGCCTTTTAGGTTTGAAAAACTATTGCTGGCAACTATACCTACTTGTTTAGTAAAGTGTAAGACAATGTTGCAAAAAAACAGAATATAAAATAAACAAGGTTTCAAACACAGACAAAACAAAACCCCAACAATATGTAGGAAAGTTACAATGGATGAGTTTAATGGGCTTCAGGGAGTAGACAATAGCTACAACTGGGAGCACTAACCCACTGATCAATGTTAGTTAAATTTCATTTCTTCAGCGACCTTCCCCTTCTTGCTTTTACCTACTGCAGAAACCAGAAATGTACATTCAAACTGAACTCAATTACTTTCCTCAGCAACCTTTCCCTTCTTGCTTTTACCTACTGCAGCAACCAGAATGGTACATTCAAACTGAACTCAATTACTTTCCTCAGCAACCTTTCCCTTCTTGCTTTTACCTACTGCAGCAACCAGAATGGTACATTCAAACTGAACTCAATTACTTTCCTCAGCAACCTTTCCCTTCTTGCTTTTACCTACTGCAGCAACCAGAATGGTACATTCAAACTGAACTCAATTACTTTCCTCAGCAACCTTTCCCTTCTTGCTTTTACCTACTGCAGCAACCAGAATGGTACATTCAAACTGAACTCAATTACTTTCCTCAGCAACCTTTCCCTTCTTGCTTTTACCTACTGCAGCAACCAGAATGGTACATTCAAACTGAACTCAATTACTTTCCTCAGCAACCTTTCCCTTCTTGCTTTTACCTACTGCAGCAACCAGAATGGTACATTCAAACTGAACTCAATTACTTTCCTCAGCAACCTTTTCCTTCTTGCTTTTACCTACTGCAGTAACCAGAAAGGTACATTCAAACTTAACTCAATTACTTTCCTCAGCAACCTTTCCCTTCTTGCTTTTACCTACTGCAGTAACAAGAAGGGTACATTCAAACTGAACTCAATTATTTTCCTCAGCAACCTTTTCCTTCTTGCTTTAACCTACTGCAGTAACAAGAAAGGTACATTCAAACTGAACTCAATTACTTTCCTTGGCGACCTTTTCCTTCTTACTTTTACCTACTGCAGTAACCAGAAAGGTACATTCAAGTTGAACTCAATTACTTCATAAGATCCTTATTGGGCTAAAAGGACTGTTGTTGTCTTATAGGACTAGTTAATACAGCAACTCACATGTCCTGGCACGCCCGACTTTGGTGTATCAACCTGGTCGGCATCTGTATAGTGCTTGCGGACTCGTGCTTCCAGGGCCTCGGGGTCACCACCAGACAAGCTGTCAAGTTTGGTCTGAAAAAACAAGAAAAGTCTTACAACTGGTAGCTAATGCAAAATGAAAAAAAAGAGGCAATATTTTATAATTACTTTCTAACACAATAGCATTAACCATAAATAATGGCACATTATTTTTCTGGTTCAGAAACAAATCCACTTGTCTCAGGAGTAAATAAATGTTGTAGCTATTTGGTTTGATCATGTTTTAAAACACTCCCCTTGCTATAAACTGATTATTTGGCTTGATCATGTTTTAAACCACTACCCCTGCTATAAACTCATGTCTCAAATATTACCTAACTTAATTTGTGTCTAAATAGCATACCTGACTGTATGGAAACAGAATTCCCATAATATTACAGTCAACTTATTCCAGAGCAAATGAGTATTTCAATACATTTTTGAAGACTAGTTTGATCACAAAACTGCAATATAAAAGAAAATAATGGGAATAAAGACCAGGAAATATTTGGGAATATTTTGTTCAGTTGAAACCATCAATGAAAATACCTGAGAAAAATATGTGTTTTCTACACCAAAATGTTAACAGCTGTTCAAACAGAATGTAAAAAGCTGTGTGAACAGAATGTAAAAAGCTGTTTGAACAGAATGTAAACAGCTGTTTGAACAGAATGTAAACAGCTGTTTGAACAGAATGTAAACAGCTGTTTGAACAAAATGTAAACAGCTGTTTGAACAAAATGTAAACAGCTGTTTGAACAGAATGTAAACAGCTGTTTGAACAGGATGTAAACAGCTGTTTGAACAGAATGTAAAAAGGCTGTTTTGAACAGAATTCTAACTAACCCTAGTTGCTTTTCCAACTCATCATAACCAATGTTAGTGCATCATGCAATTGTGTAAAAAAAACTTTCACTGAAAGTGAAATACTACCTTCAGAAGGGGTACATGAAATAATGGCACTAGTGTATTGTTAGGGATATGACTTTTTCCATGTGCCAGTAACTGTAAATTTTTCTTAAAAATGTTAATATATTTTTTTTTAATAGGGCCCAAAGGCCCTGGGATGATGCCTCTACCATTCATTTCCTAAGGCCTCTAATGAAAAAGAGACCCCTGGCCCCAATGCTTGCCAGAAGTTGTGACATCCAACCCTACTAATGTCGCCTCCAGGCCCACAGGAGTTACGGCGTACCCTCAGATCAGATATGTAACTCCCGGAATTGATAGGCTTTCAAAAATGTTAGACAACACCAGAATTGGTGGTACTTTCCATTTCATTACAGCTTACTCTATACTTTGTAACATTTGGGTCATTTTAATACAATTCAGCCACCACAAAAAAATTTCACATATTGATGAAAGTTGGCATATCAGTAAAAAATCAAGCTAAACAGTGGGCCTCTACAACCTTCGGTTCTGGAGATATAAGGTCGCAATGTTGTAACCCTTGACCTTATTTTTGTGTTAATTACCCTGGTTGAAATCAACATGCCTCAAAAAAGTACTAGAGCAACTGGTCTGATTCAACTGTTATTTTAATGCCCAAGAGTAGTCAAGCTTGTTCTTTTCACACTCACGTAAAATATTTATAGAACTAATATTACTCAAATTATCTTCAACTCAGACCTTCCATCCTGACAAAAAGGAAATGCATGTTTTTTATCCAAGGTCAACACCTATTGTATACCACCCTTCAATTTTGCATGCTACTGAACAATTTCACCTGCCAAGTACACTTTCTCCAATCACCATACACACGCATTAGGTCAGATTCCATTATTTTGCTGACAATGCAAAATTTCCATGAATTCACATTACAGAAATGTTCAAACTTGTATACTTTTTGGACTGACTATGCTGACTAAGCAACACTATTGCAGCAGTATGTTTACTTAATTTTGAGGCACTGTTCTCAGTAAAACAATAGTTTGAATTAGTTGCCTTGATTTCTCAATTCAAAGTCGATTCCTGTAACATTGCAGACCATGACTTGATTCAAACAGAGTCTTACTTGATTCTTAGCTAACTACTAGCATGGTAGAAGACTTATTCAAAATGTTTTTGACATTTATATAATAGCTAAATAAATATATAAATAGCCAGAAATAAATAAATGGGAATTTTCAAATACAGTTCAAAATGATAAACCTAAAAAAATCATGATTCCAAATGGTCAGTCCAATCATTTTTATACTTCTTTCAGATGCATTTCTGATTGACATCGTCATCTGTGACAACAGCAACAAGGTCTCAAACAGATTTGTATCTCCTTAGCAACTCTGTGGCTGAAACAACAGGCAGAAGTTGCCCTCATTGCGTAATCCACAGCCGTTACCATCACAAAAATAGCAAAAGTTTTATCATAAAGCTAGAATCCTGGAAAAAAAATAAAACTGACAAACCAAGCTTGAGCAGATATTTGAAGAATGGCGTCGTCTGAAGAAGAACAGCGCAATTGTCACAAACTCAACTCGTGAGCGAGAGTCTACTTTAGCTTCCAGGCTTGAAAACCAGTTTGATGCTCTGACTGACTTGTATTACAAGGAGACAAAGATTTGTTCTTAGCCCAACAAGAAAAATGAAGAAGGGGGTCAAGGGTTGGAGTGGAAGTGCTTGCTGCTAAGGAGAAAAATGCTTCCAAAGGAGAGGAGCTAATGCTTGCCAGGCAACAGCATCTCACCTTGGTGGTCATGGGACTGTTCAACAAGCTAGAACAGCCAGAGTGCAGAGCAAGACCGGAGGCACAAATGCCAAAGCACGCCAAAACCGTGAAAGCAAGGCAAAACAATGGCGCTGAAAGATCCGGAAATTTGTGCTCCAGGCAACTCATCACACAGCTATCTTGTTAGTCACAATATACCAAAAAAAACATACATATGTACAGCAGATCAGCAAGAGCCTGTCAACTGCACTATGTCAGCACGCAAACCATTCCACACAGCAACACATCTCACACTGAGGGGACCTACTGCGGGCATCAGAAGAGCAAGGCGGAAACACCATATTCAGCAGATGACCACTAGTACCAACTCTTGGAGCCAAAGAAAATGTTTTCAGCAAATCCTCTGATAAGCCATGCAAAATTTTCCAATATTTCATCAGAAGAGAAAATCTTCTCTGAATAGACTCAAGCAGTCTGCAGTCCCCACAATATCCAGTGTTCCAGACACAAGATGCATACTCAATAAGTGGGCGAATATGTGTAACATACAAGGGTACCAAAAACTGTGGGGACCTGCAGAGTTAACCTCAACAAGCAGTTTGCAAGCCCACCAATCTTTGCAGCCACCAAACGGATATGATGGTGGAATCCGAGACTTGTGTCCACATTGACACCCAAGTCTTTATATGTGGGGACAAACTTCAATGCTCTACCTTGCAAGAAGTACTGGTTAACTGGGACTAGAGCATTAAAATTAATGCGACCTCTGTAAAAGCGTAGCACCACACACTTGTCTGGATTCAATCCAAATTCCAGGACCTTGCAACAGAGTCAACTGTACCCAAACCACTTTGGAGTGACTGCACACCGCGGACGCTGCCACTCACACAAACACTCATCACTCTGCCAGAGAGAAAAACTGCAATCCAGGCCAGCAATAAGTTACAAACACCCAAGGACTCTAGCTTAGACAGAAGCACACCATGACTCACCACATCAAATGCTTTAGAAAAATCCAGCATATGACATCCACAACATATCCCTCATCAATCCACCTTCCAACATCATCCTATGTCAACAGCAACTGGTCCTCTGAGCTACGGTTACTTCAAAAACCATACTGATGGGATGACAAAATATTGTTGCTCTCACCGAACTCAGTCAACCAAGATACAACTATTCTTTCCATTGATTTGCAGCAAACAGATATCAAACTCACTGGTCTGTAATTGAGTGGATCAGTGTGAGATTTAGCCTTGAATATTGGGACAATAATTGATTTGCTCCAGACTTCAGGTACTGTTCCTGTTCTCATAGATTTTTGAAAAATCAAACAAAGCAGGAGGGAGAGTTCATCTGCACAACTCCTCAGCAGATGTGGGTGGAGGCCATCTGGGCCTAAACTGGAACTGGGATCAATAGCAAAAAGGATATGCTGGACCCCCAGCCTGGAGAAGTCTACATCAGACAGGCTCCCATGAAAAGACTGGAAATGGGCTGGGTGGGTAGGAGCTGAACCTACAAAAACTCCAGAAATAGTCAGCAAAAACATTGCACATCATGCTCAGACAATAAATTATCTCAGCATTTGGCAATTGGAGGGGACCAACAGCTGAGCGACCAATTTTTTTTCCCCAACATAAGCATGCAACAGCTTATGTTTATCAGGTCTGTTCAGTAACTTGGACTCGTACTTCTTTCCAGACTTGATGGAAAAATTTATGTAGGTCCTATTCAGTTCAACATATATGTGTAGCCTTTCAAGAGCACTTGCGGAATGGCGGCCCTCCACTCTCTTGACTTGCTTGTAGTCACGCCATGCCTCCAACCTATCTCAAGCAAGGGCTGTTGGAGCCCTGACAGCCCATGGAAGGCCAGAAGGAACAGGCAAAAGGGGCAGGGATTTCTCAATGAGGAACACCAAAATTGACTATAAATACAAAAATCTTCAGACACTGAAGAGTAGCTGAATTCTAAACCCCAATCAATCAGAGACCAGAGCCTCAGAAATTCTGCTGTATTTCCCCCTGCACCAAGAATGCCTTTCCCCCTCAACCCCATGCTCTGGCTCCTCTTCACTGAAGATATACTCAAAGACAACGAGAGAATGCTGACAGCTAGGCAGGAGTGGCAGCACAACAGACACCTCACCAACATGATCCTCCCCAGATGTAAAAACCAAATCCAGTATATTGTCAGACAGTTAGAATGTTGGCTCCCTAACCCACTGCAGAAGTCCAAGAGATGAGAAACAAACTAAAAATTGCATGTAAATTGGCCGAATGTAACCATCATCTAGGTCTGAAGACCAGTCAATTGTTGGTTAATTGAAATCACATGTGATAATCACCTCTGCAAGGACAACAATTCAATGAAAATTTCAACAAGGTGTTGTTTTCCAGATTTGCATAGGAAGGGAGCCAATACACAGCTACCATCCAAAGGTCATAATCAACAAGGTGCACGGCTACATTGTTCGGAATGTGCACCACAATCATTATAAACACAATAGCCTTATGCAGATACAATAACGATCCATGCTTACGAGCTGTGATATCTGTGTCATCCTAACAGCACAATAGTCAGCACCGTTGATGAAGGACGATGCCACAGCAGGCAGCAACCCCGCCTCACTGATGGCTAGGACATCAATACTCTACTTTGAAAGCAACTCAGAGATAAAATCCACTTTACTTGCTAGGGAGTTGACTTCACCATGCGCACTAATTCCAGTTCCTATATCTGTGTTAACATTGCTCTTCTCAATAGCATACTGGCGCGCATGACTGTGCTGGCCTCCCCCGGCTCTGCTGCTCCCTACTTGCTGTGGTCCTGCTGGAGGGGGCTGCAAAGGTAAGAGACAAAAGTAAGAGACTTTTAAAATATTCAAATCAAGTGAAAAATTGCTGGAGATCAGCACTGGTGAAAAGTTTGCTTAGGGTCTTCAATACCTTGATCAGAGCCTCAACTCCCGGACCAGACAGGGTATCACAACGACTATCCACGTCACCACCACGGTCTTACGCATCAACACCACCAACAGACGTAGCAGCACCCTTAACAGCTACAGCACGACCGGCTGCAACACCACCACGACCAGCTCCAAGGACCAGTAACTGTTGACATACGAGGATGTTGGAAGGTGGATGTCATGATGTTGTGGATGTCATAATGCTTGACTTTCTGAAGCATTCAATGAGGTGAGTCATGGTGTGCTTCTGTCTAAGCTAGAGTCCTTGGGTGTTTGTATCTCATTGCTGGCCTGGATTGCAAGTGAGTGGCTGCGTGAGCAGCCCAGTTGATGTGACAGGTGGTGTACCTCAGGACTCTGTCCTTGATCCGCTATTGTTCTTGATTTATATCAATCACATCTCGAGTGCTCTTCTATGCATGTTAAAGGCATTTGTGGGCTATTATAAACTATCCTTGAGATACTCACGTAAGGACACTGAGCCTGCCGTCCGCGGTGTGCAGTCATTCCAAAGTGGTTTGGATACAGTCAACTCTGTTGCAAGGTCCTAGAATTTCGGACTGAAAATAGACTGTGTGTGGTACTACGTTTTTACAGAGGTTGCATTGACTTTGATGCTCTAGTCCCAGTTAACCAGTACTTCTTGCAAGGTAGAGCATTGAAGTTTGTCACCACACAAAGACTTAGGTGTCAATGTGGACACAAGTCTCAGATTTCACCATCATATCCGTGGGTGGTTGCAAATTCTGGTGGGCTGGCAAACTGCTTGTTGAGATCAGCTGTCTGTAGGTCCCCAGAGTTTATGGTACCCTTGTATGCTGCACATATTCACCCACTTATTGAGCATGCATCTTGGGTCTAGAACACTGGATATTGTGGGGACAGCAGACTGCTTTGAGTCTATTCAGAGGAGATGGACCACAAACATTGATGGGCTTGCTGATGAGGACTAAGGTATTCGATGAGGAGCTTGGATTTGTTTTCTGTCAGGAGTCCCCTTCTGTGGGCAGACCTAATATAATATTGAAAAATTTTGCATGGCAAATCAGAGGATTTGCTGAATATGTTTTCGCTGGCTCCAAGAGTTAATACTAGGGGCCATCTGCAGAAGTTGGTGTTTCTGCCTCGCTCTTCTTTCTGATACCACAGTAGGTCCTTCAGTGTGAGATTTGTTGCTGTGTGGAATGGTTTGCCTGCTGACATAGTGCAGTTGATAGGTATCACTTGCTATAAACAGGCCCTTGCTGATCTGCTGTATGATGATTTTGTAGATTTAGACTAGCCCAATGACGTCTAATTTATGTGTAGTAATGTATGAATGCACATTTTTATGCAAGTATATGTATATTTAATGAATGAATAGGTATTTTAAATGCATGTATATATATATGTGTTCATTTGTATGTACATATTTATGTTATTTTGGTATGTTGTGACTACAAGATAGCTGTGTGATAAGTTGCCTGAAGCACAAATTTCCGGATTTTTCAGCACCTTTGTTTTGCCGTGCTTTCGCGATTCTGGCGTGCTTTGGTATTTGTGCCTCCTGTCTCTGTCCAGCTGCAGCAGCACCGCGACCAGCTGCAGCAGGACCGCGATCAGCTGCAGCAGGACCACGACCAGCTGCAGCAGGACCACGACCAGCTCCAGCAGCACTACGACTAGAAGATCATAGAGAGCAGATGATACAATCAACAGCTTCTACACCTGAACTGATTTTGTCTGGTTCTGGAAACAGCTCAGTAGAAGATTGTGAAAAGATAGAAACTGAGGACTGCAAGTGGAGGGCTGCTGGAAGCATCACATTTCCAGTGCTTGCAGCAGCTTCTCTTAACTTAGCAGCCCCCTCCAGCAGCACCACAAACCAGTGAAGAGTAACAAAGCTGGGGGAGGCTAGCAAAGCCATGCGCAACAGTTTAATACTGAGAACAGCTATGTAAACACAGGTTTTGGAACTGGAAATAGTGCACATCATTGGCCATCATATTTACAAACTGTATGAATGACAGAAAAAAAAACTGGGATTTACAAACTGTATGAAGGACAAAAAAAAAAGTTGGACAGCAAGCCTCACCAAATAAAACAGAGAAGCGCATGGAGACGCAGCCCATTCACACCACAACTTACCACTCAAACGCCACAACAACACACCACCACCCACGGAGGCATAAAAAAGGAGAAGAGACAGAGACGGCTGCATGAGCCACCCACAAGGAGATAGAGCATCTGGCTAATAGATCCCAGGGTTACAAGATCAACATGAGAAAGGAGGATCTTGCTAAAGCTAAACAAACTTAAACCGATCATCCAGAAACTCCACAGGCGTCCCTTGAATGCATCCAGAGAATCCAACTTCATTACAAAATTTGGAAGGCTGATCCACAACTGAACACATAGTGCTTGAATGAATCATTTTTTGACGTCTGTATTACAAGCAGTCATCAATGTTCTTGGGACAGAACATGGATGATCTCTTCCAAAAATACTGGGGATTCATTGACAGCCAAGTATGAACCAACGATTGCAGTGGATGATGTGGCAAATCTAGTGGGAGACATGAAGCAATTTATCATTGGTTATATCAACGAACAGGCCCGCTTGATGTCCAACGTCATGTACAGTCTCAAGATCTTGATGTTAAAGGCTCAGTTCAAACTGACTCCTGCAGGAGGGAGAGGTTTACGTGATGTGTTTGTGTTCACAGTACATGTAGCTATACATGAAAGCCTCAAGCATCAGGAGCTCCTTATAGTGACCTGCTGCTGCGGAGTCAGTGTCATAGTCAATCAAGAAAGAGACTGAAGGTGAGTGCAATGCAGAATGAAGAAGACAAAGGTCAGGATCATTCCAAGCAAATCACTGCTGCTCTTAATTCATTAAAAGATAAGCACTTGGGAGGATTTTGTCACAGGAAAGTCAATGACACCGATTCAATTGATGGAACATCCAGATGGATTTTTTGTGTTTGATCAGGACTTGTGGGAGTACACAGACAACTACAAGCAGGCTGCAGAAACAGTTGTCTATGAAGTTGTTGATGACTATGCTGAACGTGGAGTGGAGGGGGCTGCAAAGGTAAGAGATCAAAGGTAAGAGACCTCCTTCAGGAGAACAGTGGATTAGTAACCCGTGATGAAATGCAGCTGCAATTCCTGCTCTGATTTGTCAAGAACCATCTCAGAATGTACCCTGACAGCAGGAAACAGACTTTCTCAGGGCTGTCATGAAAATAAAACATTTAGAGTTAGCTCAACACTGTCCAATTGATACTATTAACTCTGTCAGCCTCCTTCAGCAATACCACAAACCAGTGAGGAGCAACATAGCTGGGGGGCGCCAGCACAGTCATGAATGCCAATTTAATATTGAGAGCAGCTTGTAAATACAGGTTTAGGATCTGTTATTCGGGCACATCAATGGTTATCACATCGACAAACAGAATGAATGAAAATAGCTAGAACAGCGCACCGCACAAACAGCACACAATAGAACAGCAAACGGAGAAGCTCATATGAACAAACAGTATGATACAAACAAAAAGAAAAGCACACTGCACACAACAGAGATGGGCATGGAGACAACACACCAACCCCCCTGCAGCCCACACCACACCTCACAGTCCAGGGTTGTCAAAAAAATTTTGTTTTTGTTTAAAGCAGACACATGTGGGTTTTAATTAGAAAATGAGTTTTAGGGCTACCTGTCCAGGTTGTTTTGGGCAAACATCTGGGTTATTTGGGGAAAAATCTGTTTTTTTTTTGTTATCTATTTAGTTTTCGATAATTTAATTTTAAAAAGTTGTTATAAAATGCACTGAAATTATTGATACAATTAACAATGCATGTATCAGTGTTAAATACATTCTTCAAATAAATTGATTTTTATGACTAACCTGCAGCCCTGCACAAACAAATTACTATTTTTTTTCCGATTTTCCATGATATGATTATATATGTTTAATTTCAAGTTTTCAGCAGTTCAAGTTCAATAATTCATTCATATCTACATTTTCTGATTTAGTAATTACTAATTTGTGTCTAGTGATAATATTGCATACTGACTGGACGTGGAAAAGACTAGGCAGCCGAATGGAGGGAATTCGAGTCAGTAAGTGTAATGTCATGTGGACCTGGGACTGCTGACACAGATCAGGCTGAGCCTCATACTAATACACTTGGCAAAGTCCGTATGAGTAATGTCATGTGAACCTGGGACTGCTGACACTGCTCAGGCTGAGCCTCAGACTAATACACTTGGCAAAGTCAGTATGAGTAATGTCATGTGAACCTGGGACTGCTGACACTGCTCACGCTGAGCCTCAGACTAATACACTTGGCAAAGTCAGTATGAGTAATGTCATGTGAACCTGGGACTGCTGACACTGCTCAGGCTGAGCCTCAGACTAATATGCTTGGCAATGTCTGTATGAGTAATGTCATGTGGACCTGGGACTGCTGACACTGCTCAGGCTGAGCCTCAGACTAATACACTTGGCAAAGTCAGTATGAGTAATGTCATGTGAACCTGGGACTGCTGACACTGCTCAGGCTGAGCCTCAGACTAATACACTTGGCAAAGTCAGTATGAGTAATGTCATGTGAACCTGGGACTGCTGACACTGCTCAGGCTGAGCCTCAGACTAATATGCTTGGCAAAGTCTGTATGAGTAATGTCATGTGGACCTGGGACTGGTGACACTGCTCAGGCTGAGTCTCAGACTATTACACTAGGTAAAGTCCGTATGAGTAATGTCATGTGAACCTGGGACTGCTGACACTGCTGAGTCTTGAGGTTCAGACTAAAACACTTGGTAAAGTCCGTAAGAGTAATGTCATGTGAACCTGGGACTGCTGACACTGCTGAGGCTGAGGTTCAGACTAATACACTTGGTAAAGTCTGTAAGAGTAATGTCATGCGAAATTGGGACTACTGACACTGCTCAGGCTGAGCCTCAGACTAATACACTAGGTAAAGTCCGTATGAGTAATGTCATGTGAACCTGGGACTGCTGACACTGCTCAGGCTGAGCCTCAGACTAATACACTTGGTAAAGTCTGTATGAGTAATGTTCTGTGAATCTGGGACTGCTGACACTGCTCAGGCTGAGCCTCAGACTAATACACTTGGTAAAGTCCATATGAGTAATGTCCTGTGAATCTGGGACTGCTGACACTGCCCAGGCTGAGCCTTAGACTAATACACTTAGTAAAAGTAAATTAAAGATTTTCAATTCAATACTTTAATTTTTGTTTTCATTTTTTGGGAATTTTTATCTGAATTGAGTAATTTTAGTTATACTGTTACAAGAAGCCTGTTAGTTGTTACATGCTTACAGACCCTGTTGATCTGTAAGTCTGTTAGAATCAATTTTTTTTTGCATTTGGTCATTCAAAATTACTGAGTGGCAGCATAGGTTATGCTAGCAAACATGCATTCCATTTAAAATAGTAATTTCAGATTTATTTCCAAAGAAACACACCCAAAAAAAACATTGGGACAGTAAAATGATGAAAAAAACTTGGGTTCACACAGCCTGCCTCACACAGCCACCACTCTGTCACAACAACACGCTAGAAACACCCCACCACCCAAGTACAGGCACAAAAGAGAGCTGTATGAGCCTCTCACAAGGAGATGGAGCATCAGGCAGGTAGATCCCAATATTATGAGATCAACAAGGTCAAAGAATTGAAGATTATTTTTTATACATGGGTTCTACTGAAATTTTTCAAGAGTGGAAAAAAAAGCTACTCCTGGGTATTAAAATAACATTGAAATCAGACCTGTAGTAAAAGTACTCTTTTTAAAATACATTGATTTATATCTTAGCAATTGCAAAAAAAGGTTAAAGGTCACAAATTCAAAGAACTGAAGGGCATAGAGACCTAATTTTATAGTTAGATTTTTTCACTTGTAGGGAACAACTGACATACCAATTTCATTAAGATCTGAGAGGGTGACCAAAAAAATTGAATGGAAGTGGCTGACTTGATTTGGAATTTCCTTTCAGCTTTGCAGCCGGTTAGCTACACAGTAAATGAAAAACAACTATGTTACCTAAAATGAACAAGTAGCTAGCTTGTCTTTTAAAGTCATTCACAAAATGGCATGCAGCTACACTTTGCACTGCAGCTTCCATTGTTTTCATGGATAAAACCATCGAGTTGGAGTCTAGTTATCAGGCTGTGATTTGACATAACTACACACTTGTACACTTAGTAAGATAACATTGTCATTAGTTGCCAGTAGTGACTAAGGGATCTTCTGTTTTTATTTTTAAACTGCTAATTATAAAATGTTGATAAATCTCTTCAATTTGAAACAAAAAAACATGTGTTAGCTACAGGAAGTGCATGAAGACAAGCACTAAATGAACCCAAGCCTCTTCTGTTTATCTTAGGTGACTTAATACCAACCTTATTTCTGTAGAAGATGAAGGTTGGTGTGGCAGTGATGCCATTCTGTTGAGCTGAACTTGGACACTGCTGAATATCAACACTGAGGAAAAGGGCTCCAGGGAATTTCTCTCCTAAGCTGGCAAAAGTGGGGGCAATGCGCTGACATGGAGGGCATCTGGAAGAGAGAAATGCAGTGTTATGATTAAACAGTGCAACAAAAGCTGGATGCTGGCACAATTTGCTTATAGTTAGGTAGGCTGCTCAATAAGTGCTCATGATCAAAATCAACTGATAGGTACTGGAAACAGCCTAAATTTATATTTTCATGAAGTTTGACAATTCTTTCAGTGTTACAAAATGCCTTAAAGAAAAGCTTGGCACACAACTTCATACAACACAGTGCCACAGTGCATCAGGATCTCTATTAGCTGCTAAATACTGTTCAAATGCAATTGAAATGTGTGCTGAACGCATTGGAACAAAACTTATGCACGGTGTAGGCAGAGCTGTTTGATCACAGCAGTTTCTTCAACCAATTTGAATGTGCATTTTTTTTAAATAATTAGGTGGTGCATTACTTTCAATGCTATTTCAGCTCTGTACTCTGTTCACCTGCAGATAAACTGTAGGAACTTATGAGTAGGAAGGTAATGAAATGTGCGACAACTTGGTATGAATGAAGTTCAAGAATTTACATTCATATTTCATGTCATGATTTAGCACAATAGAAAAAATTGCAATAAATGCAATACTAACACTTGTCGAGTCCTATTTAATCTAAGTAAGTTTTAAAATTTAGAAACATCTTTAGCTACTAAATTATAAACAATCTCTAAGAATGACCAGAAGGGGCTGGCATAAAGCCAAAGAATGGGCACATTTTATCAATGTCAGCAAAGAAGGGAACTGAAACATCAAATTTAGGTGCATTCCTTATACAAAGGAAACAAATAGTTGAAGTAGTTTATTCTGATAGATGCACATCAACCGTTCCTGTTACAAAAGTGGCGCCGCTAGTTTTATAAAATGTGTGCATTTGGAAACATAATGAATGCTTCAAATTAGATTCACTGACCCTGACAATGTCTTTGCTAGCACTGTGGCTGTTGACTTTTTTTTATGCCCAGTTCTTTTTTTAGATAACTTCATCACATCCCCATCAGTGGGAACAGGCTAGTGCATCATCAAATATTTTCCTCAACTGTGAAATGGTAACACCAAGTACAAATGCAAAGACATCTTCCATCATACCTAGTACCTATAGACCAGTTAGTGCAAAAGACATCAGAGGCACAACAAAATTACTAGATTTGCAATGCCAAGACCTTCTATGCATACAGCATTCCAAACCATGCAACAGAAGATGAGCACATGAAGAAATACATCTCACCTTTGTATCTCACCTTTGCAACCCCCCACAGCCCCAACAGCCCCGCCAACAGGGCACGCAGGCATGGGAGGCAGTACACCTCAGCGCGCCAGCAATCAAAATGAACAGCACTGTACAAGTACTGCAGCAGGACGCTGGTCGGAATGCGCTCAATAGGTCCAAAGAAAACAAAACAATGAAGACAGTCAACAACTGCACACAACCGCTGACAACACAAACAAAGCAACAACATCACATCAAATTTAGTCTAGCAAAACTCATACAACACTGCCCCCAATTCCTCCGCCAGGGCCCTCTTGAAGCCGCGAAGTGAATCACACTGCACCACATCAACAGGCAGCCGGTTCCAAATTTGCACACAGCGAGAATAAAAGAATCTCCGTTTATAGTCAGTCTGACAGCGAGGAACCACCAGCTTGAAAAGATGCCCACGTGTGCCAACATCC